>JABCMJ010015583.1:0-21458 GCA_014822125.1 Arbutus unedo
CTTAATATTTTTAGCGCATAATTTTCTCTTCAAAAATTACAGAAAAATAAAGTAGTCAAATATTTTACAAACTTTATTTTATTTCCTTAATTATTCATAACTAAACATAAAAACTACTTTTTTTCTTCATAAATCAAACAATTAAAATGTGTCTCCCCCTTTTTCTTCATGGTTCACATTTTTTCCTCTCGATTCAAACCAAGTGATATTCTATCACTAAAAGATAAGTACGAAGTGATAGAGCAAAATGGTACTTTTATACGTGATTAGGTTTGCTAACCAGGAAAGTAAAGAAGAGTGGATCTAGATGACGGCAGTGCTACAAATTCATAGATTAGAAAGTGCCAACTCTTTCGTCCCCTTTATTTAATCAATTGACACGAACTTTAATTTACTCTTTATTGCAAGTTTATGCTTATTGTCAAGTTGGCAAATAAAGGGTTTTCGGTCTATTTTACTTACTATTGGATTTGAACTAATTACTCTCGCTGCATGAATTAACTTAACAGAGTTTTCTTGACTGTACAACGGGGTAGAGCATGTGAGTCTTTTCATCTAATTTTTTTCTTAGAAACAAAGTTCTATCGTAGGTGAATACTTCGTCATTCGAAAACACTTATTGTCTGTCAATCAACTTTCTTTTTGTTGCTTTTATTTCAATATCTATTGGAAATAACTGAATTGTCTTTTTCTAGCTTTTGGAATACTCAGAAACATAAAAATCATAAGACCAACTCTATCGAATTAAGCTCAAGGGTTGAGAAGAAAAATTACTAAATTTTTTGGGAGTGACTTTCGAGTAAAGACAATCACTTATTCCATGTCCTCCTCTCTCGAGTCAAGTAACCTCGAATGTTCCCTGTTTCATATCCTTACCCCCTCAAATCGAGTAGTATTGAATAGCCCAAACCCACTTCTGTGAAGTGTACCTCTTACAGAGAAAGCCTTGTATTCCGATAACCAATAGAAAGGATTCCCGAAACATACGAGTGAAGTGCATAATGTAACGATAGAGTCACGAGCCATGGGTTTGTGTTGGCCTTGTCTCTCACCCAAACTTTGGCTTATTCAGTGGCAAAGTCGAAGCGTTCAACGGTGATTCAACCTATTTTTGTTTTGTAAGGTTGAGTTTTTTCAATTAAAACTAGTGCTACATTGCCCTTGTGGTATTCAAGATATTGTTTTTTAGCTACTGTACCAAACAAGAGACGATTTTATTGATTGATTGATTGGATCGGAATACGAAGGAATTAATTTAAGTGTAAAACTACTTCAATGTATAGTTTGTGCCATATTTTATCATTTCATAAAATATGAGGTATAGATATATGGATAGATCCATTTCGTGTCAAAATAGATTCCATTTTTGTCTATATTAGGTCTTCCGATTGGATACAACTTATGCCATGGAATGAAAAGCAATTCCAAAAATCTCATGGAGAGTTTTGTCCTGGCTTAGGATGAACACTGATAGCAAATTTAACACATGCAAATCAGGCTGAAAAGTGGTACTTTCTAGTGACGTACAAGTGAGTAATGTGCAAGACCTTGTCATTGGGCTGAAAACGACTACGGATACTAATATTCTTCGGTTCGATGAGCAATAGGAGGAATCCACAAAAAGAGGGGTTTAGTTTTGAGATATGATTTTAACTAGAGAGAAGCTAACAGCATAACTAATTATGCTTAATTGAATTGTATTTGTCATGTTCATGATTCCATATACTTTGACTTTTGAGAGGACGAAATGAAAGAAGGGAGATCAGTGTAATTTACCCTTGTTACTATTAGTGTTATTATTTGCACCAAGCTGAATATAAATATTTATTGAGACGAAGCAAAAGAGATAATAACGCAATACTAATTGCACAGCTGAGTGTTTTTCGCGGCAGGCAGACTGAGTTCACAGAAGTATCCACGGTGGCCCCTTCAGGGCGACTGATGAAGTGTCTAGCTCTTCCATCATCACCTCCTACCACTACCACCACCGCCAAACTTCTCCAGGAAATCGCTTCAAACCACGACAAAGGTCTCTCTCTCTCTCTCTCTCATACGCACCACCTCATATTCGCACTTATGCTCGCCGACAATGTATTCACGCGAACGATGCTAGCTCGGTTTCATATGCTACAAAACAACAAATCCCGATTTAAATAAATCCATGTCTAACGTACACGTGGAAAACTGTTGCAATTTCCTCACGAAATTATTCAACTCTCGCTTGATTATGCCTATTCCCGAACCCATTTTGCTTGGTCCGTTTGTACCCAGACACAGTTGCTCTGAGAACGCGATTTCAGTGGCTACATCATTTGCATTGATAGTATATATGTCTGCGTCGATGTTTTTCTATTTGAATGGTTCTCACACATGGTTCTTCAATGTTAGTCGGAAGTTTTGGCACTCAATCAGAGTCCGACCAATTGTTCGAATCAAGTTTGTTGTTAATTTTCCCCTTGTTCTCACATTGGAAAACTGCATGCATAACCCCCCAAAAGCAATAACCGGTACGTATTTTCTGCACTCTCGGTAACATCAGACGTCAATGTTGTTAGCATAGATCATTGTTGTTCCTTATTTGTTCCTACAAGGATCAGTTGAAGGATGTTTCTAGATGCGGTTTTTCGTTTATCGTTTGAAGGACACTTCTATTTGGCATGATAAACATCCCAACATTTGGTGCACATGCAAAGTGACTGAGGAAGGTCTTACACGAATTTTGATTGCTTATGCTTTTATAGCCCATGCTCTCTGTCATTTTTCCTTTTTCGTACTATAAAACTGCATCAATAGGATTCCCTGTACGGCTGTATCTTAGTTTAATGTAAACATCTGTCAAGGATGCCTCTTCACCGCGTCCATTCACAGCAAATAGAATGAGTTATCTCATGATGTTTAGAATCCCTGTTTGTTTTTTGGTTGATAAGCCTGATCTTTGTAATTATTCCTTTCCAAGCTCTTCATTGTGCTCCCTTTTCAAATCATTGGACTGACTTAAACCCGTGGGGCTCAACCAGGCATATTTGCTAACAATGGTAAGACCGTAAGATATGTAGGCCCTAGGTCTTCTGTTGGCTAATAACTGGAGTTGGCTTGGCAGGTATAGCAAAGGTTGTCCTAAAAAAGGGGAAGACACGACTCTTCAAGGATGGAAGTCCGATAGTGTTCAGCGGGGCTGTTGATCGGATAATCGGAAGACCGCCACCCAAGACTGGGGATATTGTGCTTGTGGCTGATGGGACGGAGAAACCAATTGGTTGGGGCTTGTATAATTCTGTTTCTATGTTTTGTGTTCGGCTCATGCAGCTAGAAGAGGAAGTAATGAGGTATTTGTGACGATACATGTGTGATATGCAAATACGTCTTAAATATGCTAAATGCTAAATAACTTATTAGCCTAAAAAACACAGGGATCCTTCTTGCGCACTGAACGTGGAGAAACTGCTCGCCACAAGAATTCAAGCAGCAACTCATTTGCGTAGGTGTTTGGGGCTCCCCTCTGCCAATACAAATGCTTACCGTCTCATTAACAGCGAAGGAGATAGGTATATTTATCTACACTCCTTATCCTTACCAAGTTTTACTTCAGAGTTCTGATTCCACAGATCTCTCTCTTTTGTTTACTCAGTGCGGGAAGGAGTCGTTTACAACTTTTGTTAGGTTCTTTTTGTTGTGTTGCATACTTAAATAGGACTACTACACATTTGGCTGCCTACTCATTTATTTTAAATCTTGTATTCGAGAATGCGAAGAATTTTTTCTAATATATTGTTCAAATTTTTAGGTCATAACCTCTAAGTTTGCTGTAGGATTTCAAATGTTTACAAATGCCTTTGTTTCTTGCTGCATAGGGTGGACTCTGCAAATTTTCCTTGTCTTCAGCTCTATTCTGGACATATGTAGGACTTGGAATATTTATTTTATTTTATTCAATTTTTTTTTGGGGGGGTGACTGTTGAGCTTTTCCAGAGTTGAACCATGAAAATAGATGGGGAGTGCCTGATTAAATAAATATGGTCCTGTAGGAACAAGGCTCAAGACTACGGGTTTGTTAAGATTAGGAAGCATGAATGTAAAACTGGTAGTCAGCTGATGTAACTCTCCTCCTTTCAAATGAGTCTGGAATTCTTGGCATAAAAGATACGATATTGAACTTGCTGAAGTTGTAGGTTTCTGAAATAGTAATACTGGGTAAGTTAGAATACAGCGTACTGTTGTTTATCCAGGTGCAATATGCTTATGCCAAACCAGGGGATTTTCAAAGTTACACTAACTAGTATATTGCGTTTCAACCAAAAAAGCCTTTGCCCACTAGATGGCATTTGTTACACCAAATATATCTCTGGCTAGATTTTTGACTGCCATGTATTGAGAGAGGAAATTAACTAATACAGGGAACGTGATAGTGATTCTGGATATACTCTTCAAATATCTGCAAGAGCGAAGGCGGAGAAAATTGGTGGTGCGCTTGTATTTTAAGCATCTGTCAATTCCTTCATCGTCCTTTCATTCTTAATCATTATGCACAAGGTACTTGGTTAATTTCCTCATCTAGTTATGCCTTTGATGCAGGTTGTCAGGCCTCATTGTTGATGTCTTTGGAGATACAGCTGTAATTGCATCATCTGCAGCTTGGATAGAGAAGTTCAAACCGCAGATAAAGACTTGCATTGGTAGTTTGGATGGAATTGATAATCTAAGCTGGAGACCATCTGTTGAGTTCCTAAAAAAAGAAGGAATGGATTCATCAGATTCGAAGGAAATAGATTCACGGACTCCTCTTGAACGGCTAAAGGTAAATACCTCTTGAAACAGATTTGGTTGTGTTTAGAAACCCCACATACGATCACACACCGGGTGTTCAAATTGTGAGAATGTTTAGTACTTGCATGGTTGTTTCTCACATATTGTACGTATTATATATGATTTATGATGCTGAGAAACCCCTTCAGTAGGAGGAAGAAACCCAATGACTGAAGTTTACGGAACAATTAGAGACGTTTCTAGCATACACTTACTACTTGTCTTTGTTATGGGTCTTATGGCTTTTCTTTCTGTCCCTAATCTTTACATATTTTTTTGTGTAGAGGTGCCCTGTGGTTCATTCTTGCTTCATTCTGCCAGTTGGTTTGAGAAAGTGAATTCTATCAAACTTAAGAACAATAAACAGCAGAAAATCAAAGAAGTACTAACTTCTTGGACCTGATGTATACAAATCTGAAAAATGACTACAAATTGGCTTGTCAACAAAAATCTGTGGGCTCCGAACTGCTAGAGTATTTACCCACTCCCTTTCTTTCTTGACTGAGTGTGAGATTGTGGCGGATTGATGCTGAAACTTCCTACTCTTATTGAACCATCCATGTATATTCTGCAGATGCAAAAGACTGCATTAACAGAAAAATATCAGGACTTTAAAATGCATTTAGAGGAGCAAGAATGTGCAGGTGGCCAGTAAGCACATCTTACAAAGTCGCTTGATTGTTATTTTATTAGCAAATTATTTAAGAGCTTTCCTCTCTTTCTCTCTTCTTCGTGAATAACCCGATCCGACTTTTTTCTTCTTTCATGCATTCTTGCAGTGAAATATGCTAAACAACCAATCGATAGACAACTAGTGAAATTGCTTTTGGAATTTTCTTCTCAAAGTTATGTACTACTTGAGATGTAGATTGAAGCCTGCTGAACTTCTGGGAACTAAATTTTTCATGGAGGGTCTTTCCTTCTTTTGCGATTTACCTCCATATTTGTTCAATGAAATGGCTCCATTTGAATGATTGCAATAGTATCTTGTAAGCACTTATTTAGTAGTAATACAGCCACTAACTATATGAGTAGATCTTATAGCTTTTTGCTTGCCTCAAATTTATTATTAAGCATTCCTTTTCAAGGCTAAGTTTAGATTCTTTGTGACAGGTTATGGAAAATGGGATTTCTTATTTAATCTCATTTGACGGCCAAAAGACAGGATTTTATGCTGATCAGCGTGAAAACAGGCAGTTCATATCTGCAATTTCAAATGGACAGAGAGTTCTTGATATGTACTGCTACAGTGGTGGTTTTGCTATGAACGCAGCACGTGGTGGTGCTAGAAACGTCACTGGTATACATTATCTCTACACTGGTCATCTTTCTCTCAGTAATGCCAACATTATTAAGGCTGTGTTCGTTTCCTTGTTTGGGAAATTTTTTCGCAAACATTTTTCTGAAACATTTTTCCCAAACACTTTTACTTTTTTCCCAAACAACTTCATCTCTCTATAAAAAGAAGAGAGAGAGACACCTCGAAAATGTCAAAACAATTTAACTCCCAAATTTTTTCTGAAACACTTACACCAAACAACATCTCAGAGTTTTTTTTCCCAAAAATTGTTTCCGAAACACTCAACCGAACACACCCTAAGTCTGATAATGATGGTAGTTCTTGTAAATGTGTAAGCGGGTTTGTTTGATTTTCCAACTTTACTCATGTATTTGGTACTGTTCATATTTGGAAGGCTCTACGAATTGAAGGTAAATTTAGATGGAGATAACTAGCCTTATTTTCTTTGATGTTTATCCTTTTACCAAAATAGTCCTTATTTTGAACTTTTAAAGAAATAATTTGCACACTAGAGTCCAGAATGAACTTAGTATGTTTGGGACTGAATATTACAAGCTTTGACATTGGCAGCATTGTAATTCTACTAGAACTTTGGAGCTTCGGTATAATTAATTCTTAAGCTAAATGACAATGTTCCCATAACTGAGTTGGAAGATGTTTTCTGGGAAACTTATTTGATGTGTTATTGCTGGGAAGCCAAGTCCCAGGTTGCATGAGTACGAAAGCAATATGCATTGTATAAGCGTGAGGATACCTTCACTTCAATAGCTAGTTTTGGAGTTCAGTTCTAACCAAGAACGTGTAAAATAGCAATGACCCCCCAATAGCGATGATCCAATTTTAGTTCTTACTTTCCATAATTCTGGTCACCTTGTTGCAAGTGGCATTGAAGAATCAGAAGTGGACGGTGAAGGGCCACTTATTTGTATTTACGTGAGACTTCATATTATTTTGACCTTAAACCTTCGTTGTGCCTTGAAGGTGCATCTGAAACTGTCCACTGCATAAGGTTGCTTAGAACTGATTATTTTTTACCATTAACATATTTCTTCCTGAGATTTCAGACTTCTAGATAGGTTAGCTATATTTCCTTTTTGTCACAGGTGTTGATTCGTCATTGCCTGCTTTGGAACTTGCCAGGGAAAATGTTATTCTGAACAACCTGGATCCAAGGGAAATATCCTTTTTAAGATGCGACGCTGCTGATTTTATGAAGGATTCTGTATCTAGGAATGAAACATGGGACATTGTTATCATGGATCCCCCTAAACTAGCACCTCGAAGAAAGGTAATATGCATATCAAGTGCTGTTTAATATAGCCAACAATATTATCAAACACGCCCTACCTGTTTTCGTGCGCGATGGTCATTAGCTTTTTGCTCAGCCGTGTGATTAATAGATTATGTGGCTTTATCTCTCGACTTAACCGTGTACGCTCAACATAGCCAAGCATTGAGTTCCATATATGGGCTGACTACTTTGATTTTGGAGTCTAGATGGGGGAGGTGTCATGCGTGACCTCTTTCATGTGTATCCGAGTCAATGATTGTATGGAGGTTTTCATATAATTGCGTGTGCTTTGAGTTTCATCCCTTATCATTCCCATTTGTCACAAAGAGATGGAAGTATGTTACTCTTGTTCGAGAGATAAAATAACCAACAATAAATATGCTTCTCTATCTATCTTCTTTACGGTTCTTTCTGTTCCTTATTTGGTTAGCATCTAATCCAGGTCCTACACAATGCATCTGGCATGTACATAAATTTAAACTCGTTAGCAATGCGGCTAACGAAAAGGGGTGGTCTTCTTATGACTTGCTCATGCTCTGGAGCTATGACCCAAAGTGGAACCTTCTTGCATATGCTTCAGGTATGTAACCGCTACTGCCAATAGTTCTTATTGTAATAATAACAGACAATTGTACATTAGATAGTACTTGTCTATGAATGTTTCTGATTCAAATTTGGTCTTGGCCAGGCTGCTGCATCAAATGTGGGGAGAAAATTGACAGTTATACGTCAGGCTGGAGCATCTTGTGATCATCCTATTGATCCATCGTATCCGGAAGGCTCTTACCTTTCCACTGTCTTGCTTAGAGTGCTATGAAACTCGTCACTTACCTAGGCCATCTGCCCCACCACAAAACGAGTGATCCCAATTTCTCCTTCGTGCATGGAGGTATTGGTCAAAGTTGGCTCGAAACAAGAATGTGAGGGTAAAAAACAGTAACTAGGCAGGAAAGTTAGAATGTTAACGTAGACAAATGATGACAAGGGAGATTTTTGTATTTTCTCAAATGTGAAGAGGAAATTTGTATTAAATTCAAACCTTAAGGGGGATCAGTCTATTTTTCTCTTGGGGTAATAGTGCATTTTTTCCTCCAAACTTGTCTTTCATGTACCATAGGTCGAGGATAATGCTTTAAAAAGTAAGGGAGAAGAATAGTGTATTTTTATCAATCTCAGGATAAGTTACCGCATTTGTAAAAAACACGAGGAGACAAAAATGAATTTTGTTCAAATTTAAATGTACATATAAAGTACTTATAGTTTTGAGCATACACTAACAAAAATAAATTTTGTTTCTTATTGATGTGTAAGTAACTCAACTTACATTCTACTTGCTAAGCTAAATGCTAAATGAACGAAAGGTATGAAATCATACTTTAGGATGGAGATGAAGCATAGTTCCAAGTCTCTATTTCTTTTGAAGTTTGACTACAAAAATCAGGAATATATACGTGTGTATACGTATTGTCTCTAAATGTGTACGATAGATAATTTTTTAGGAACAATATGATACTACCTTTAAAAAAGAGAAATGTTTTAAGAGACAATTTTAATCAAATTATTAATTTATTTTTGTAGTGAGTAACTTTCGTTAAAAAAAGAAGGGATAAAGATAAAGGAGAGAGAATATCATAGTCATTTAACGGCTGTCATTAACGGCATTACTTTTATCACTTTAATCCAAAACTAGGAGGAGGTATGTTGGTGATTTTCAAAAGTCAAAGAGGTGAAAATGTCAAAGGTCTAAACTGTAGGGAGGTTATCTGCATTTGACCTTATTATTTCTTAGTGTTATTTTTAACGTTATCGCCGTGATTCATAACACAAGCTCCAGACTGGAAGAGGAAACAATTTACAGCCCTTGGCGAAAAGAGTATGATTTCTTCTAATAATAAGAAAAAAAAAAAGAAATATGCTCTTTCATGACCTTATTTGAATAGATAAAATTAGAAAGACAGTGGTTTCTTTCAATTTTTTATCTATGTTGTTTGACTAGTATACATAAGAGAAAAAAAGAAATGTGTCATGTTTATTTTACAAAAATGTCACTGTGCCAAAAAGGAAAGAAATAATAAAATTGACAAAATAAAAAATTAAATTTCTCTTAGTTTCTTTGCTTACAAAATCTCACCAAAATTGATAAGAATTAAAATAAATATTATAAAAGGTTTCCAATTCTCACAATTTCTCAATCCAAACATTCTTTCTCTCAATTTATTTTCTTTAAACCTCAATCCAAAGGGCAGTTATGGTGTTTACATTTGGCGCGAGTGAACTCCCGCTGCCCCGCAACACCTCGTCGAGCGATCTGCAAGTGCGATTGCCATTTTTCAGTTTTGAATTGAGTTGCGGGTCTCTTTCTTCTCGTTGCAACGACGAGTGAAGCTGTAGGGGAGGATGACACTGGGACGCATGGCCCTCAGCAGTGGCACCCGCACTTTGCACCTTCTATGTCGCCCTTCTCGCTTTGCTGATTCAATGCAACCCTCAGCTGCTCCACTCCCTCGACAGGTGTTCTCTCTCTCTCCCCATCCGTCTTCCCTCTATACGCTATTCTGATCGTTGCGTTTCCAGGAGCGCAGACCGCAACAGACACTAGTAATTACTCATGAGTGTTACTCTTAGTCGTTTTCATATATGAACTTTTGCCTGTTTCCTTTCGTACGTATTTATCTGTCAATGCTTCTACCTTACTTGAGTCGCTTTGATAATTTATTGTTTGGATCTGGTTCTCGGTTTGACTTTGCTTTGACAAACAACAATGCTAGAATGAGGCGATTCTTCTATGGAAACTTTTAGCGCTATAATCTACTTGGTTGGCCACATAAACAAGGCAATGATTACAGATACAAAACTATAATATCCTGTCTGTGTTTTTTGCTTTATGAATTCACTTATTCCTATTTTTTCTTCCTAACGGGATATACACCTAGTTGTTTTTTCTCTTAGTTTTTCTTTTTCTTGCAATGATAAGATTCATAAGAAGATAAGTATGTGCAATAATTTACTTGACAGGTCGAGGTCTCTGGATCCTGAAGTAAATTAAGTGGCTAGCTCAATCAGTTTGCCGTTCTTTTTTTGTTGTTTGTCTTTGTTTTTTTCTTTATTTTCCTTTCATTAGGTAATGAATTTTACTTTGTTTTAAGCAGCAGCAGCAAAATACTGGTGAGAAATTTGGGGTGATTTTAGTTGATGCAAAGAAATTTTTATGTGAGAATTTGAAACAAATGTGCGATTATTGGAACCAAAAGTTGTATTTTGAAATTCCGAACCATAGATTCTCTGGTTTTGTCCACTTTTTAATAATTACTATTACAGTAGGTGATACTGTAACTCAGGTTCTTGTAAGAAACGGTGACATTTCAGTAAATAATTAAGGTTTGGAGTAGAACTTTTAAAGAGCTTATTTTGTTTTCAGACGAGGAAAACTTGTCTTCATTTGAGGCCAAAATGTTATTGTGTCAAAACTAATTACTGTTTTCCATTAAGTCACTGAGCTGCAGCTATAAGATTCAGTGCGTACATACCGAGTGCTATTGAATGGTCGAGACAATACCCAATTAGTTGATAATTTCACTGGCATAACAGAAAATGAAAATTTAGATAAGGAAAAAGAAACATTCAGAATCAGGTGATTAATTTATTGCTATAAACCAAACAAAACCTAAGCAAACTGAGCCTTAAGTCCCACTCAATTGGGGTTGGCTGCATGAATCTGTTTTTTTCCAATGAGCTCTGTCGAGTGTACAGAGTTCCGCGATATGAATGAATCTGGATCCTTTCAAACTACGTCCTTTAAAGTAAATTTCGGTCTACCCCTCCCCTTAGTGCGATTATCTACTAGAACTACATGGCTCTTCATAACTACCTGGTCTACCGTTCGACAATAGACATGTCCAAACTACCTTAATTTATTTGATCTCATCTTATCTTATATTTTGATGCTACCTCTACCATTCCGTGAAGGTTGCCATTTCTAATTCTATCTTACAAAATGTTACCACACATCCATCTCAATATTCTCATTTCAGCTACACTCATCTTACACTCACTGTTATGACTGAGGAAATTGCTAGTCATTTGAGCATGTAGATGCTACTGCCTGCAATCCTAGAGAAGCTAATGGCGTACCTTACCTATAGGGACAAAGGCGACACAGAGCAGGGTTGCTGCATTTGAAATCTTTCGTTCACCTGGAAGTCCTCTCTCTATGCTAAAACACTAAATCATTTTGTTTAGGCTCTTTTGCCAGGAATAGTACCTTATTTAGAGGGAAGAAATAATGATAGTAGGATTAGGTGCAGTGCTGCACCCTCCTCCAGCTTACCGTACCTGCTGATTCTCAATCAATCTGTGTTGTACCTTGTGCAATATGCTTGTTAATGTCCTATAAAATTTGTCTTTGTACTTACGCTTCTGCTATTGAAAGGTAAAACTGCATATAATTTAGTGCGCAATAACTTCCAAAATGTGCATTTGTAGCTGATAAATGGGTTTTGGCGTTCAGATAAGCATGGAGTCCCAAAGTGTTGCTGCACGGCTCAATAGTTCTGGGTTTTTACGAACTCAGGGCCTAATTGCAGGAAAATGGATTGATGCTTATGATAGGGAAACTATTAAGGTCTTTCTTTCTCTCCCCTTTGATGCTGATAGGCTATGGATGATTTGTATCTTTTTGGAAAGTGTAGTTGTGGCTGGATTAAATTTTAGTGCTCCCCCGTGTCTTGACTTTGATTTTGAATAGTCAGAATTATGGTTGGAAGGATGTTTTCTTTCACTGTGGATATAAATGAGGACTTCGTTGATATTTGAGCGATACTTAATTCGTTATCTTTTGCCATTTTCCACTTTGATAGCATGAATCTTGGTCAAATTATGCTTGATATGCATAGTTTTTCTTCCCTCTCTGCGTCGCACGGGCATGTGGAGGTTGGGGAGGGAAATTCCATAATCACTGGTTTCATCAGCTAAGTTTGGTCTGTTTCACATGAGATAAATCAGTAAGAAGTGAACATAGGGGCTTGCAGTGCAAATTTTCATGTAAATGGAGCCACGACGTGCCATTTTTCTGCTCTCAGAGTCAAATATACTTATATTTACTTCCTTATTAGCAAGGAAGAAGAGGGAAAAACAAGTTCTTTAGTCGTTTATGATCTAAGATACTATTCTCCATCGGAGGCACCTGTTTGTTGTGTTCTACCTTCATATTTCCATGATTGACATTGTATTTTGTTTGGAAAGTCACGTGATACCTTAAATTTTTTTGCATAGTTGATTTGATTAATTCTAGACTCTCTGTCTTTCTCTTTTCACTTGAAAGCTAATTTCTTTCACTGTTTCTGTCAACTATGCCTGCTCTGACTAACCCTATTCATCTTGTTGTGGCAGGTTCATAACCCTGCTACTGGCGAAGTTATTGTAAATGTCCCTTGCATGGGTGGGAAGGAGACAAACGATGCAATTTCTTCAGCCTACGATGCATTCAAATGTACGCTTCTTTACTGCAATATACATTCTATCTTTGCTTTCTTAGGAGACTGGTGTTTTGCCTTATTTTGATGAACCAATTGAAACTTAAGTTTAATTTGTTTCCCTTGACATCACAATTATTGTTCTTATGGTTCTTTTTTGAGAGAAAAGATGATTGACTGGAAATATTGAAGATAGATTTTCGTAATGTGAACCAAAATGCATCTCTTTGTTGGGAGTGACGTAGGATAGCACTAGAAACTAAGGATAGGGCAGCCTATAATGCACTAGAAACTTAGGATAGCACCAAAATGCATCTCTTTAATCTCTTCCAAAATTTCTGTGGCAGACTGCAATAATCTCAAATCCAGAATTCTGTACGAAAGTCCAGAGCTGGGCCAATAAATTCTTGTCATATGCAGGAAGGAAGCAACTTATGAAATCAGTCCTTTTAAGTTTGCAAGTATATTGGACCATGCACTATATCTTCCCTAAATCGGTCTGTCTTCATATCGAGAGGATACTTATGAACTTATTGTGGACTGGTACTGAAATTTATTGTCACTCAAACAAAGTTGTTTGGGCTTCTGTTTCTATGCCACAAATAGAGGGGGCTGGGGTTATGAAAAATGAAAGAATGAAAAAATGCCTCTCTTCTTTCTGCACATTTGGTGTATTTGCACTAAACTTACTCTTTATGGGTGAAATGGCAATAAAAGTATCTTATTGATATTAAGTTGTTAACCACCAACTCATCTAAAAAGCTTAAGCTGTCAAAGGGAAGGGTAACTTTATTTATATTCTCAACATGTGCGAAATGCAAATAATTACTAGGTATGCGGTGAGGTTCAAATATAGGCTATTACCTACTCGATACCATATTGGATTTTAACCACCATTTCATTAAAAGCTTAGGCTGTTAGAGAGAGGGGTAACTTTACTTTATATTACAACTAAAAACCGTTGTTTTTGGACATTAGAAGTCCCTTCGAACTGTTCTTGGACTTGAAAAAAGATTTTGAGCCTTTGGCCGTTGGGCCATTGCTAGGCTTAAGTGCTCATTTTGGCTCTAGAATTATGGTTTCTTCAGGTATTCCTTCAATGGAAAGGTATTTGTTATAGTGTATAAATTGGACTAGGCCCTTTCTCCTTTGCAATTTCCAGCCTAATCATGCTAGTTAAGATCAAGTTCTATGGATAGTTTTTGCTTCCTCTACCTTTAAAGTTGCTGCTACTTGGAAGCTATCAAATCTCAAAACCCTAAAATGCACTTGCACCACCTCATTTGGTTCCCATGTCAATTCCTTGGCATTGTCTTACTTTTTGGATGGCTATTAGAGGCTGCCTTAGGACTTAAGGACAAAGTCATTAAGTGGGGAATTCAAGCTAACCCTCTTTGTCCTCTGTGCAATCTTCAAACGAGGACCTTAACCACCTCTTCTTTAGCTGTCCCTCTTCAAGAGATCATTTGGGAGCAGGTTTACTATTTCTGTGGCATATCTAAAGCCCCTCAGCCCTGAAACGATGAAGTCAGCTGGCTCATTGGTACGTTGGGGGGTAAATATTTCCTAGCATAATAAGAAAGCTAGCTTGGGTAGCCATGATCTATTATATATGGCAGGAAAGAAATTGCAGAGTATTTCAAGGCATTGACAGATCCCCAAACTATGTTCTTCAGAAAATCAAGTGAAGCCCTCTCCTCTTAATATTGCTCTATGCCACTCTTGACTGCTCAATCCTAGTTTGTTTCTAATGCTTCTAGTTAATTGTTGTTGATCTCCAGCTCTTTGTAATTCTAGGAGAAATCTTGTATTTTGTTTGTGCTCTCACTAAATTTTTGGAATACCAAAAAGAAAATAAATTTGATGGTATAGAGAATTTAGACAATACTTTGTAAAGTAGGGGAGGGCTTGTTCCATATTTTAATTTTTGCGGGGATGCTATATATTGCTTGAAGCCATAGATTATTCATGGTCCCATGTTACTGCTTGTCGTAAGATGTAGAGAAACAAACATGGCATAAGGTTATTACCACATTATGAACGTGACATGTTCAATTTAGTTGCTTTACAGATAGGTGTTTGAATGTAAAACATTTGGCATGACCTATTTGATATGATTGCTCTGCAAGTTAAGATGTTAAGATTTGAAAGGCTATATAGCATAGTAATAGGTGATGTTCTTTCATTTGTGTAGCCTGGAGCAAAGTTACTGCTGCTGAAAGGAGCAAATGCCTCCGAAAATGGTAAAAGCAAACTCTTAGCATATAATATTTTGTCCTTATGTTGCTTGCATAAATGTCTTAATGACCTGGTCAGTGAGGAGTTGAGGTTTGATACTTATTATTTATTGTTTTTAGTTTATTTTAGAACTTCACGGTTTTGAGTTTAATGTCTAGTTGTGGTTCGTTCGTAATAAGATGGAGTTTTGGGCTCGATGTGAGGGTTTTAATAGTACAAGGGGATTAATGTAATTAAACTTAAGTGGACTATAAAATAGATTTAGAAACCCTAATTTAGTTTTTTATAAAAGTTAGACCGATTTTTCTAAACTCACTAAACCTTAGTTTTGCTTGAGGAAGATGAACGGGTGCCTAGACGAAGGATTCGCACGAGGTGATCAACTAGGAATTCGTAGAGAGTATCGAGAGTTTCGCATAGAGCCAAACAACAGTCGAGTACGCAGAGAGTTTGAGGGTCTACCAAGCATCTCAGCATTTTCTGCGTTTTTATTGAATAAGGTAGGATTTTATGTTGTTTAATATTGAGATATTACATAGATCATGTTTAATTTGATGATATATGTGTTGTTTTTGGTGTGTGATCGCGTTATGCGTGTTCTGTGTGGATTTCAAGATGTTTTTGACAGTTAGGTTGCAAAAACGAAGGTCAAAAGAGGGTTGTCTGTATTTTATTTGCAAAGAACAGAATTTGAAAACAAAACAAAAAACAATGACAATCTGATTTTGGGAAATTTTGTTAGGCTTGTTCTAAATCTCTAAATTTTTGAAATTTTTACTGAGCGTTGATTTATATTCTTTTGTGTTGGGTTAAAATCTCGAAGCCTAATTAAAAGTAGAAAATTCTACAAAAATCCGTGACCAAGTTGCAGCAGATTCGCACTTGTGCAGGCTGCACTGACACACTTTGGAAAAACGAGCATAACTTTTAGCCCGAGTACTGGAATTGCGCACTATTTGTTTTGTTTGAAACTAAACACATAGAGCTTCAAAAACATGTATATTTTGTGTCTTATTTTTACACAAGCAAAATTAGTTTTTCAATTGAATCCAAAGCAGTTTTGGTGTTTTGAACTGGCACAATAGTGTTGTCCGAACTCCGTTTTTAACCTATCACCTATCGTTTGAAAGTTTGTAGAGTGTAGTTTCTATTGAAATTGGACCTAATACCTCTATTTACAGATTATAATGTTTTAGTATTTTTAAGGTTGAAACTAACTATATAGTTTTATCCACTCGAGCGGCTTACTGAAAAATAGAATGTATACTTTTTGGTTTTTGGCATGTTTCTTACCTTCCGGTCTATTTGGGGTTATTATTTAAGTCTGGAATTGTGTATTGTGGTTCATACAAGGATGCATAGATGTCGGATACTGAGTAAGGGATGACCCGTCGGTTTGGTAGCCTGTGAACTCTACTTGAAGCCCGTGAACTCTACTTGAAGCCCTTGTGATTCCTTCGGTGAAAGACCGTGAAACAACCGGGTGAGGAGGTGTCCGGACTGTCGGAGTGGCCCGTGAATTCTATGATAGGGTTCCTGATGTGGGCATCCCGCGGTGCAAGACTGTCGAAATTTTCCATGAGTTGCATGATATCATTGTGGTTATTTATCTTGTTGTTTATGCATATTATGTTGTTGATGCGAGCATGCTTTAATCCATATGTTGATGTTTCAGTATGATTTCCTACTCGAGCTCCAGCTTATTTTTTTCTGTAAACTAACAATTTATAAGTGATAATGTGGATCCGAGAAATTAGGCCTCGAGTTTGGAGATGACACAACATGCTAGATAAGATTTACGTTTTCAGCAATATTATTATGTTTTAGATGTTTCAGACTTTGATTTAGTTATTTGGGTATTGTGGGTCCGTTATTTGAATTCATGTACTGTTTCGGAGAAATTGTCTATTTGGCTATTATGATAGTTGGCTAGTGCACTTGGGAGTTTTATTTATCCTTTGGAAGTGGCGTTATGTTGAGTTTATATTATGTTTTTGCACTGTTCCATTGCTTATTTCATACCTTAGAAGTTTGGGGTGTGACATGGTGAATATATGTGCATTGATAGAAATAGGCATAGTTCGTATTTGAGTTTCCTTCCATATATTAATTACCAAAAGGGCTGACCATTGGCTACTAACAGCTAGGTTGTTGGTCGGGTATGAGGACAATCAATATTAAATGCCATAGGTTAGGTTTATACTCTATCTAACCCCACAGACACCCAACAACGGGTACTAAGTGGGTGTACCTTAAATGAATTACCAAAACATCGGCCATTTTGGGTTCTTGTCCACTTCGGTTATTGTCATTACAAAAAATAAGTGGTTCAAATAAGTATACAAGCATAATCAGTGGGGTACCAATCTTAAACAATGTCATACTCTTCAATTCTGGCATCCTTATCTGCTACCATATAGTAAATCTAGGGGAAATCTAAGGGTAGCCTCCCTTCCCCACTCCATGGGTGCTATTATGCTTTTCAAAGTCTTTTAAACCCAAAAGTTAGTTAAATATCTCCCACCCTACCTCTTTGTTTGTACAAACCTTTCAAAATACTAAATTTCTGCTGACTTTTTTGCCATAGAAGCCAATTAAAGATCATCCACAAAAGCCACTGGCTATCAGTGGAGAGGCCTCTCAAGCTCGTCTACTAGCTTTTAGTTATAATAAGCCAATGTGTGACACACTAACATAATTCACTCGTAATTTTTGAGGTGAAGACAATCTCAAAGTAAGTGTGATTTGCATATGTAAATATTTGGTACTTATTTGAATTGGAGTTGAGAATCTTGGTATGTAATGCATAATTTGATGTACCTTGCCTCTTTTCGTGTAACACGTGATACTACACGAATGTTGTACAACCACTTTGTAGATGACGCTGTGAGATAGTTACTTACCACACAGTCTTTGGTAGCAATGTGTATTTTTTAATCCAAAAAAAAAAAAAAAGAAATAGTTGAGAGATATGTTTGCATGATGGAGCCTGTTCGGTTGTTAATTTAAATTTTTACACCTGCACAAATCTTTATGATGTTTCTTTGCACATATATTCCTAGGTACGACTTGATAGTTGCCCGCAAAGAAGAGCTTGGACAACTTATTACCTTAGAGCAAGGAAAACCTTTGAAAGAAGCAATTGGTGAGGTATTAGACTTCAATTCATTTAGGAATCTATGTGATAGTGTCTGGCACTTCATCCTCCATCAATATTGCAACTTGTGACACCATAGATACAATTTATAGGTGAGCTACGGAGCCAGTTTTATTGAGTTCGCTGCAGAGGAGGCTAAACGTGTGTATGGTGATATAATTCCATCGGCACTACCTGATCGTCGGTTGTTTGTTCTAAAGCAGGTGAACTTTTTCCATTCCATTGTCTTTACACTCTATTTGTAAGTCTGGTCTAAAAATGTGACATATTTTACCTGAAAAGGTCAATGGTTCGGTATAATAAATTCCTCTCAGAGGGAGCAACTAGTCTATGACCAACCTCTCAATAATCTTAACAGAGACTATTGGATTCTTCATGGTTTTAGCTTTCTATGGAGCAACCAACTTCACTCCAATTTGAACGTTGTTTTCATGGTTGTGGTCGTGGTCGTTGATGTGGTTGTTGTTGTGATTGGTGAAAAATCAACATCATTGCATCCTTTTATTTGATAGTAAATGAGTTTTTTCTCCCTTTTTTGCAGCCCGTAGGTGTTGTTGGTGCGATTACACCCTGGAATTTTCCTCTGGCAATGATTACTCGAAAGGTGAGGTATTTCAGATTTCTTAAGTTCCATAATTGTCCAGTGGTGCATGATATATAACATTTTGGGAGTCAACAACCTGTTTGATGCATGGGTATGTGAACTTTTTCCGTCCACATTGTAACAGGTTGGTCCTGCCCTTGCTTGTGGCTGTACTGTGGTCATAAAGCCCTCTGAACTTACACCCTTGACTGCTCTAGCGGCCGCTGAGCTCTCCCTTCAAGCTGGAATACCACCGGTAATCCTCCATATAAGCATGATAAAAATAATGCATGTATGTGGGTACATGTATGCATGTATTGGCGTCACTTTTAATTACCAGAACTTTATCCTTTAGATGGGAGAATGGGTTTTGGTTTTGGACTTATCTTTTCTACAAATTTCACACTAGTTTCAAAAGGTTATGTCAATTATATTATGGGTTCTCATATGGAGGGTGGACATCTCCTTTAATCGCGTGTGCTGTTCCTGGACTTTGTCATTACGATTATGAAGGAACTTAGTAACAAGACTAATTATCTTCCTCTTGTAGATTCTCTGTCACGATGTATATATTCGTTTCTAGTTTCCCTTCGCTAACAAACATGACAGTATGTTAAAGGGAATAGCCAGTATATAAGCGTGGGATTCAAATTAACAGTCGAATAGTACTGGACTTATAAAAGCAGCTAGAAGAGAGGAAACAAAGTTGATGAAATAGATGGGTGGGACCCACGGAAGGACAAAGGTCAGATAAGCTCGGGTGATCGCCCTACCTGCATTTCAAATTTATTTCAGAATTATAATAGTTCTTTTAAAAAGAAAATTTGACATTATATAGGTCCTGCCCAACGTCTTTTTGAAAAATCTAACACCCACCCACCCAAGATTTGTATGAAAAAATCAATAGTTGCCCTCCTAAGATGTTTTTGAAATGGATATAGATGCGCCAGAGTGTATCCAGCCATAATAAAATATCTGATCTTTTTTTAATTGTATATGTTGTTTGAGAATATCTATGATCAATTTTCTGGTAGTATTTTTACAATTCCTATTGGTAGAAATTGATATACACCTTTCAGTTGTTACAAACTTTTCTTTTAATCTTCGCCATCCAACATTGAAGTCCTGCATCCATCCCTGGTGTGACCCTCTTATCTGTTTTCTTAAATTCTGGCTCATTTTGTAGAGCACATTGGTATTTAGGTTAATCTTATGGTTTGACAGACAATGCCCATCTCTGATAAGGTTGCTCTTTTTTTTTACTGTTGCCAGAAGTAATATGCGTCATTTTCATTGCTGGGCTGAAGAATTGTAATATCACATTAATCCTTAAATCAAAACTAAGATATAGGTCTATCCATATTTTTTGTGGAAGCAAATCTTGGGTACATATCTTGTTATATATCACGAAACGATATTGAATCATTGTTAGTAGCTGTCGTTCGAACTTTAGGTACTTACTGTATGTCATAACCTATTTGTATGTAACCATTTGATGTCTCTAGAATTAGTATGTTCGGGCAAGGCAACGTATACAAGAGTAGTTTAAAGATTAAGGGTGGGAGGTCTACCTGATTGATGATATTATTTTATGTGCTGGAGTAGAGGATGATGTGTCAGTTGTTTGTATGATCTTAATTGGTGTTGTTGACTCTTTGTAATGAATAGGGTGCTGTTAATGTGGTCATGGGAAATGCTTCTGCTATTGGGGATGCTTTGCTTGCAAGTTCACAGGTTCCTACTTTTTTATGTACTGTTGTCCTTCATATTTATGATGCATTTTTTTTTGTTATTTGTATATGTAAACTAGCGCATGCCCGTGCCCGTGCCTGAAGGCACGCAGCAAACTCATTAATTGCACTAATTCAGTTTCAAATTAGCCATCACAATAATTTTTAATTAAGATTTAAATAATTTAATAAGTATAATAAAAAAGATCGTATTATCTTATCCAATTGATCAATCAAAATTTACTATAATAATTACGATATTTTTTACCACATAATAAATAAAATGAGATTGAAATTATAATTGGATAACAATTCGTATGTATTTATACATTTGAGTGTGATATATCTTTTCTTCAATGTACCCACTCATTTTTTGACCCTTGAATTTAGTCTGAACGGTTCAAATTATTCCAATCTCAGGACCAGCGTGTTGTTTCACACACACCCAAATGAACATGATCTTAGCCATTGGATCACACCCCTTTGTGTGGAGCGGTTGTACCTGATCGGATCGTATCCATTAAATTTGACACGTCACATGCCACATAGACACCACACGACATCCACATTAGCACCACGTAACCAAACCATAGCAAATAGAAAAATGCTAACGTCATAACTATGAATACATCTATATACATCAAATAGACAACTGAATAGTATAGAACTCAAATAAAATCCATAAGTGTTACTCTAATTTAATATTAGTTTATTTTTAAAAATATCCAACCTTGTAATTATCCTTAGAGATTGCCCGTGCCTGAAGGCACTTGATGAATTCATTGTGCCAATAAATGGAACAGAACACTTGTTCAAAATCAAAGATCATAATTTTAGTTGTACTTATGTTCTCATAAATCCAATTTTGAAGCCAACAATGAGTGC
>JABCMJ010015586.1:0-13793 GCA_014822125.1 Arbutus unedo
TATATATATAAGTATATATATATACACACACTTATACAAACTTATAATATATATAAGTATATATATTATAGGTATATTATATATATATATACACACTTATAATATATATGAGTATATATATAATATACTTACATATATATATGCATATACATATACATATATATGTACTTATATACATGTCTATAAGTCTTAATACAAACACTATAGAGTATATATATAACAAACTAAAAATAGATAAACACAAACAAGTTTTTTATTTTCATATTTTTAAAAACAAAAACAAAAATTAGGGAACAAAAATAGAAAACACAAAATAAAAAATAGGAAGTGTTACCAAACATGCCCTCTGTGGGCCACTTTTTTTTAGTTTCTTTTCTTTTTTCCCTCTCTGTTTCGGCGTGTGTGTATGTGTGTGGTTCGGCGGGGGTAGGAGATATTTAAAGAAGATATATCTGATGATTACTCAGTTAGAACTCAACCTGGAAATGTAAAATCTATATCAATCGGTTGCTTAGTCATTTTACTACAATATGTAGCCTCTGTATATGATCGATGGTCTATCAATTTTCGCTGAAAAAGGACCCAAGGCACTTAAGTTTGAAAAGCTACCAAACGAACATGCTTTGGGGTTGGCAGGAGATGCCGTGGTCAATTGGTTATCTAGCCCTTGGCGGAGCAAAATGGAACAAATGTATTCATCTAGCTGATCCCAAGGCTAATTTGGGTTTGGATACAAGTAGCTACAACAGCTTATGGTCGATGCATCGATAAGCTTCTCCTTGCATTTTTGATTTAGGTGAGAGAGACATGGTATGCACTACGGAATTTCATTTCATATCATAATTTCGGCTAGTCATTAGCCATTTCCGTAGTTCTTATCATCCTTTTTAGTAGTTTTGTTGATTATAATAGCTTTGCTTGTAATTGCATTTTATTTATTTTTTGTTGGCAGACAGTATTTATTTGATACTTCGTAATTTTCATCTAGTTTTTCGTCAAAGTTAAAAAATGACAGCGAAAAATTGTCATTTTTAATCTTTTTTCTGTTTTAGTGAACTTTTTGAGGCTTCTGACCATATTTTTTTACTTTTTAATTTTTTTCGTCAAAATGCATGATTAATCCAAAAACTTCAAAGCGAATATGATAGCAATCAAGAAAAAATGGCAAAAAAGACAGTGATAGTAAAACTGAAAAATTTAGGCCGAAGGAACTAAATTATTTAATATTAGTTTAAAATTTTTGTTAATTTATATTAATTTTTTGAATTAATCGTTTGCTTTGGCGAACATAATGTAAAATACTATGACCAAAGGTTCCAAAAAGTTTACTAATGATGAAAAAAGTTTCAAAATAATAAACTTTTACTCTTTTTTTATCAGCAACTTTTACCGTCTTTAGTATCTTTAGGGTTGTCTTATTTGGACTTTTTAAACTTCGGTCTTTATTTTTATACTTTTTTTATTACTCTCGTCGACACAAATGATTATTTTCAAAATATTTTGATGAAAATACTATACAAAAAATCAATAAGTACTTAATAGTATCCAGTGTCTTTATATCTACTCTCTTGTGTGGTTATAATATGATGATAGCTAGCTTGCTTTATCTATTTCCTGCTTTGTGTATTTTCAGAATCATGTAGGTCCTTTCATTTTGGGTTTTAAACTAGTCATTTTTGATAGTTTATTTTATTTGTTCTTTTATTCTGCAGTGATTGGAATGACCTGAAGAGGATTGGTAGCGTAGATTTTTTGGAGCAAATGGCGACTTATACTGGGAAATTACTTGCTCAGATTCAAATACAGAAAGTATGCTCCTCATTCTTTGTGGTACCTGTCATTGAGGAAGTTTAGCACTTTAGCTAATCAATAATCTCTGTATCAAGAGCTAAGCTTAGGACTTCCTAAACCCAGAGGTAGGTAGGGAATATGTATCAACAAAAGTCGGGTAAAGTTATGCGGAATGTGTACGTCTAAGTACATCATATCTGTTATCGGGATAGAAAAGAAAGAGAGGGAGATAAAAGTGTATAGGATAATTCATTCACCCTGACACGAGCTTATATTTATTTAGAGAATATAGATACAAGCTCCCCACATAACCAATGTGGGAACCTAACTTAACTGTTCTAATACTTCTAAAATTCCCCCTCAAGCTGGAGAATAAATGTCAATTAGTCGGATGCAATATCTTGTAGTAGATCTCCTGTCAGTTGGATTTTCTGCCCAATCAGAGTCAGCGAAGGTCTCAACACGCAAGTGTCCACTAGTACGATAAAACAAACCACGTCCCGGATTCCATCACAATTCTTAGAACAATCTCCCAATGTGGAAGACGAGGAGCAAACATAAATTGACTAACCAGGGTATCTGCAAAGGAAATATCAGGACGAGTAACATTAAGATAATCCAACTTTCCAACCAAGCGATGGTACTGATCGGGACTAGCGAGCAACTCCCCCTGATCAATGCATAATTTGACATTAAGATCCATAGGAGTCTCACTAGGCTTTGACCCCAGTAAGCTAGTTTCTTCTCACCTGTAATAATAATATCCTCTACGTAGACAATCAATAATATTCTTCCTTGGTCAGTTGCAAGAGAAAAAACAGAATGATCAGAATGGAACGCTTCATACCAAACCGAAGAACATCACTGAATTTGCCAAACCGAGCCCTTAGAGATTGTTTAAGCCCATAAAGAGCTTTCCGAAGGCGACATACCTGAGAGGACTCCCCCTAAGCAACAAACCTGGGTGGTTGTTCCATATAAACTTTCTTAGCGAGGTCGCCATGTAAGAAGGTATTTTTGACATCCAACTAGAAAGGGGCCAACCAAGATTGGCAGCAAGAGTGATAAGAAGGCAAATCGAGCTGAGCTCGGCAACTGGGGAGAAAGTTTTGGCATAGTCAGCACCATAGGTCTGAGTATAGCCCTTAGTCACAAGGCGAGTTTTGTAGCGCTCAATAGATCCATTAGGATGATACTTCACACTAAATACCCAACGACACCCAACAATAGACTTTTTAGGAGGAAGAGATACTAACGTCCAAGTATGGTTTGTATGAAGAGCAGTCATCTCCTCCTCCATAGCTGTCTGTCACTAAAAAATAGATAGGCCTCCTAAACAGTGTTAGGAACATAAATAAAGGAAACAGAACTAGAAAAAACACGGAGAGATGGTGAAAAATGATCAGAAAAACAAACTAAGCAATGAAATGAGAAATAGTGCAAGTGTGAATACCATTGCAGAGAGCAATGGGCAGGAATTAGGAGACGGAGGGGCCGAAGTAAGAGAAAATGGTGAAGGCAAATCTCATCGTGGAGGAGAGAAGTCAATAGCGGGAACTAGTGGAGCCGAAAAATCTTACCTGTAAAGGTGGTGAAGGGGGCGAGATGGGAAGAGAAAAGGGGTCCCAAAAGGGCATGAGAGTTGGCAGTCTCAGAAGAAGTAGAGCTTGCAAAAAATGGGACAGGCTCATGGAAAGTAACATTAGCACACACAAACAAACGACGAAGGGTGGGTGAATAACATTTATAACCTTTTTGAGTGCGGGAATTGCCCAAAAACATATACTTGGTGGATCGGGGATCAGGTTTATTCCGACCAGAATCCAAGACATGAACATAACATGTCCATCCAAAAAACCTAGGAGTAAGGGTGTAAAGTGGCGATTAGGACACAGTAAAGTATATGGTATTTGACTACCTAAGACAGTAGAGGACCTTCGATTAATAAGGTAACTGGCAGTAAGAATTGCATCACTTTAGTAAGATTTGGGAACATGCATTTGCAGCAAGAGAGCACGAGTGGCAGTCAAAATGTGGCCCAATTTGCGTTTGACAACTCCATTTTGTTGTGGAGTCCGAGTGCAAGAGGACCGATGTAAAGTCCCATGGGGATCCAAAAACTGTGATAAAGATTGATGATAATATTTACGAGTATTATCAGACCGAAACAGGGGAATATGCACACCAAATTGTATTTTTATTTTCTCATAAAAAAATTTAAAAATGGAGTACAACTCAGACTGGTGTTGCATAAGATAAATATTAGTAGTACAAGAATAATCATCAACAAATATCATTAAATATTGAAAGTGAGATTGGGACGGGACCCGCATAGGGCCCCAGACATCTGGATGTACTAAATGAAAATGACTCAACACACGACGCTCTTCTCGTGGGGAGAAAGAAACATAACGATGCTTACTAAACTCACAAATTTTTCAGGGAAGCGATTCGACACGACCACATGAGGGGACAATTCGTTTAAGGTTGGGAAGTAACGGATGGCCAAGGCGACAGTGATATTGGTAAGGTGAAATAGTGAATTGGAATGCAACAGAGGTAGATGGCTCGCCATCCAAAAAATAATATAGGTTTCCAAGTTCAATACCGCCACCAATCTTTGTCCTCGTCCTGAGATCTTAAAAGATACAATAATCAGGGAAAAATATGATTGAACAGTTTAAAGTTTTGGTAATTTTAATCACAGACAGAAAACTAAAAGGAAAACAAGGAATATGTAAAACAGAGTCTAAATAAACAGAAGAATTTAATGTAACTGAACACAAACTAGCAATAGTAGTAGAGCCATCGACCAAGGTGACACGAGAAGATGTCCCAGAGGGACGACAATTAGACAAGGTAGTGGGAGCCCCAGTCATATGATCAGAAGCCTTAGCGTTAAGGACCTAAGGAGATTTGAATGTAAGATAAGTAGAAGATGGACTTTTTTGAGCAAGTGTAGCAGTGGAGGTAGATGACATATGAGAAGTCTGAGCAGACCGATATTGCTGAAATCGCTGATAGTCCTCCTCTGGAATAGTAACTACATGAGAGGCAATATTGGAAGAAAATTGCAAACCATCATCCTCAGAAATTGTGACCTGGTAAGCAGAAGAGCAACCATGGAGATCCCAACAATAGTCAAAGGTATGATTATCAACATTGCACCAAGTGCAGTGATGACGCTCCCGCCTACGGCCTCGGCCACCTCCTCCTGGTGATCGACCCCCACGGCCGAAGTTGCGACCAGAACCTTAGCCCGAATCACGTCTGAAACTACCTCAACTGAATCCTCCTTTGCCTGAATCACGACTGAAACTACCACGGCTAACTCTCCCTGACGACAAGCCACCACGAGTATAACTACCACGGGAAATTGTAGTAACTAAAGCTGAGCGGTCAGAAGGTAATTGAGATCCAGAAATAGAACCACTGTTAGAGATGGTGGCCTGACGTATACGACTGAAGTCCTCACCAAGAGATGGTAAGGTTCGGTCTCTCAGAAGCTGTGAACGAACGAAATCATAGGTAGGAGAAAGCAAACTGGACAGAAAGCGAGCAACAAATAGAAACTCTCTCCATAAAGCCTTTGCGACGTCTTTCTTTTCTGGAAAGTTTCATAAGCAGTACCCATTCCCCCAATCTCCATTCCCCCATCGTTTGACTCTGAAAGAAAATAAAGACCCTCACAGGTATTAGCCGCCCTCTCTAGAATCAGAGGAAAGCATAAGATTTTAAAGTTTGTTCACCCATGGTCAGAGAGAAAAAACGCTTGATGAAGATCATATGTCCGTCGAAAATTATTAACTCCAGAATACATTTCCTGAGTCTGTTTCCATACGTAGCATCAAAGAACCACTAATATGAGAT
This sequence comes from Arbutus unedo, assembly GCA_014822125.1. Lineage (NCBI taxonomy): Eukaryota > Viridiplantae > Streptophyta > Magnoliopsida > Ericales > Ericaceae > Arbutus > Arbutus unedo. The sequence goes on from JABCMJ010015586.1 coordinate 5,662, forward strand.
TCCATACTATTCCATAAGTTGGTACGAATGCGAACATCCTCGGATTTTCAGGCAAGAAACAGTGGACTGATTTTGGCAGGAGGAACATCAATGAGTCACTGTGAGGTTGAATCGTCCTCAAAATATACCTCAACAGCTTTAGTCCAAAGAGTATAATTTTCATCATTCAGAAAAAATAGAGGTAATAGGCCGCCTGTCACGAAATCGAGAAGAACTAGGAACAGTAGGAATAACATAGGAGGTAGCAGACTCAAATTCCCATTCAGTCATTGTGCCAAAAGACAATGAATAAGCCACAAATCTGACTATCAACCAATAGATAAAAAATAACTAACGACAGCCTCAATCAAGCAACCAAATAACGGGGGATAACAACATACCAATGGATTAGAATAGGCAGATTCGATCAAATCAATAAGAAGTCATACATATCGCGATAATCAATCGCAAGACGTAGCGACCTATAGGAATGGCGCGAGGATTGGATTGACCACCAATATCAAAAGCAAACATATCTAGTTAAGTAGAGCATGTATATCAACCGAGATGGCAACAACAGCAAGTCAGCAGCAATGGTGGTAGGGACAGAGAGGATGGCGGCGGCGGCAGCAGCAGCAGCAAATGAGGGCTGGGCCAGATAGCATCAGACGGCAGCAAGGCAGCAGCAGGCAACAGAGAGGGCTGCAGGGGTGCGGCAGCTGAGAGGGGTAGTGGTGTGGCAGCAGTTGTGAGGCAGCAGGCAGCAGTGGTGCGGCAACAGTGGTTGCTGGCGGCAGCAGGAGGTTGCATCAGATTGGGGCGGCTGTAGATTAGGGTTGCAGCAGATGGTGGTTGGGCTATAGATTAGGGTTTTATTTTTAGGTAGGGTTTTATCTAGGGTGAAATAAGATCGGGTTTTATTTCTAGGGTTAGGGTTTAATCTAGGGTGGAATCAGATCGTGCTCTGATACCATGTTATCGGGATAGAAAAGAAAGAGAGAGAGAGATAAAAGTGTACAGGATAATTCATTCACCCTAACACATGAGCTTATATTTATTTAGAGAACATAGAATACAAGCTTCCCACATAACCAATGTGGGACTAATCTAACTTAACTATTCTAATATTTCTAACAATATCTATATAATTGTTAGATACTATTAACTTTGATTTGCATGTTTCTTTCTTGGGCCAGAAATAGGATTTTACGGGGGTGGTTTATCTTTATTTAAGGTGTTTCCAATTCCGATTGACAAAGTATTGCTTTCCAGGTAAGTAGGGTGTGCCCAACATGATGTATATAGCAAAATGTGCATGGAGGATCTAAGCTAATTCAAAGAGCTCTTTGGTTGTGGAGTTCAGATAAAAAGTACATCTTTTTTAGCTGTATTAACCCACGTATGATCTTGATCAACTCAGCCAGAACATAGTTTACAGTTTAAATGCTTCTGCACCTCAGTGATGTCTGTTATCTATCTTTTGAAGTCCGGTCTTGTTGTGGTGATGTTATCTTGTATCTACTTTTCACAGGGAAATATCAGAAAGCAACAATTATCGGCAGAAGGGTGCCATTATCAGGTAATGGAATGCTTCTAGGAGCTCAAGAAGCTTTGTTAAAAGTTAGGAATCTAGTGCATTATGGTCATATCTTTTAGTGCCTTTTAAGGCCATGTTCTTTATATTGTTAGTAAAAGCTTACTCTTCCAAAAATTGTGCTTTTGGTATGTTCTTGAAGGCATTCTTTCCTTCTGTTATGTTTACAAAAAATTCTTTCATACCAGTCCTTATACTGCAGTCACACAATGGAGTGAATCTACCTTTGAGTTTGGATGCTGAGCAACAGGTCCAATATTGTCCATGGCTAGAGAATGATGGTAGTCAACCTAAAATCTCCTGGGAGGAGATATTATTGCTTCCCAAAAGGTTAGTGGTGTTGATATGAATTTAGTATTCTTAAATGAACTCACGAAAGTTGAAACATTGACAAGTCAAACTCCCACTTCATTTTGCTAGATTCATATCGAGGATAGAAACTTTTTGTTTTGAATAGCAATAAAGGACGACGGTAAAGATATGTCATTAATTTTTTCTCCCCAAGTCATCATAAATTATTGTCTTTTATGTAGGGGGAAGGAGCTGTCTGTAGGCAACTCATTTGCAAATGGTTTTGGTCACCTTGGCACAGGTGGCATTGCTATTGGTCAAGGAAATGACATCCCGACCGAGTTTCGCAGAACTGGATATTTCAGGAATGAGTTAATTGGTTTAAAAACTGAAACCTTGAGAAATGAGTTGACAAAAACTGAAAATTTGAAAAATGAGTTGTTAAAACGAGAACCCTCGAGGATCGAGCTGCAGAATACCGAATTTTTGTCGGGCGAGGTGAACAAAAATAGTAGTTTGATGCGGGAGTTAACGAAATTAAATTCCATGAGGAATGAGCTGATAGAAGCGACCTCCTTGGCCAATGCCTTGCCAAAACCTGGATCCTTGGGGGATGAATTGATGAAAAACGAATCCTTAAGGAACCAGTTAATCAATTCTATCTCTATGAGGAATGAGTTACATGAATCCGAATGTTTGAGGTTGCAATTGTGTGAGCGGGACTCTTACTCGTTATACAATTTTGAAGCCCATCCTGATCATAACCTTGAACGAGTACAACAGACGAGCCTGCAACAAATTATTGATACTCCTGCTGAAATATTTGAACCATTACAACAGATGAACGTGCCACAAAGTACAGATCCGTCTGATAATGTATTTGAACCAGTACAATATATGATCTCGCAACCAAGTATTGATGACTTTTGTGATGGAGGAAACTTTGAAATGCCACCTGGGTACGGTTTGAATAATTGTAACTGGGCTTCCACATCCAGTCCTCTTGTTGTTGATCCTTTTGAAGAGCATTTACACACCCAAGTAAGTTTGTTTGGCATTCACTCTGTCTTTTTCATGGCATTGCGTTACTTAATAAACTGGTCATGTCATGTATAATTCTAGAGCACCATTCTGAGTAGTTGGACTCCTGTAGGAACGCGTTCCGGATTTGTTGGAAGGGGAAAATTAGTTCTCAGAGCACAGTGTTCTTCAACACTACTATTGGTATTATGGATTTAAAGATGAATGTGAGATACTACAGTAGCTAATGAGTTCTAAGTTTTTCTTTTGACAATGAAGATCTTAATGAATTGCATAGCTCGACTGAAATTTCATTAAGAGGTAGGGAATATGACATTTGTTTAGTTTGGATATATATTCACGACGACTACATATCTAAGAATGTATAACTATGATGCACCTATGCCCAATCAATATTTGACTTGGTGACTATTTGCTGACAATTGCATTAGCATCTATATTCAGTTGTGATGTTATGCTTTTCATCTTCCATAAATTGTGAGCTTTACATTTGGTTTTTCAGCATCACTATTCAGTTGGCGGCCAGATAGCCAAAGAAACACGATTCCATTGATATCCACATGTACGAGGAGCATTGATCTGAAAAATGAGGCATCACATTTTGTGACACCAATTGTTTTTTTGGATATTTCAAAACATTTTAAGTAAGACTGCAGGTGTTCAATCTGTTTTCTTATTCTCTTTTTCTTCGTCCCCAACTTTTTTTTGGGTTTGAGGTTACTTGTGGTAACAAAAATAGATTCTTCTGCACCCGTCTGAATATGTTATTTGTTTATGATATGAACAATGTCAATATTATTCAAGTTATAACATTGTATAGTTTTACATCAAAAGTGTGCGATATTGACGTCTCTTCTGGTTTATTAATAACTCCAAAAGCTCTTAATTTGTGAGAGTGATGGAAAATTATTCAGCTCGTTTGGATAGAAATAATTGCGGAACCTGTATAATGAGTAGGAGCACAATTTTTTTATTTATCAAAGCATGATTTCATATTAAATATAAATTTAACTAAAAGAAAGTTTGATCGTGAGTTTTTTTAATTCCGTGAGTGGAAATGCTAGTAGAGAAGAAAGAAAATGATTATTGTTGATGTGGCTTTTTGTGTAATTTTTTAATTATTTAAAAATAGAAAGTGTCACATGCAATTTTTGTTTAGTATATAGTATATATAAATAGGTAAATTTGTATATAATGTTCTTCTCTATTGGTTTAATAGTATTCATGCTTACAATTTAATGGACGAAATCAAAACCTAACATTTCCTCGAAACGTGAACTCTATTGAATTATAATTATGCAATTTATGTAGTGTTTGTGATTAATGAGGTCATTATTTTGTTTACATATTTTTTTTGGTTAGTTAAAATACCGTATATTGAGAAATAAGCAAATAAATGTAATTTTTTTGCTACGGAAAAAATTGATTCACACGTTAAAAGCGACTCTTGGATTCGTATAAATACATGATCATGCATTTGGAAATAAGTAGTTTCCATTCACATTTTTGTACAGGGAATACTAGCAATGTGATTGTTATGCGAAAAGTGTGGACACTAATAATATTAGAGTAAAATAAATTCTTCTGACATGCCAATCACATAGTATGAAATTAGTTCAAAATTGCAAAAATATTGCAAAAAAGTGAGGGTAAGTATTTCCCAATTCCCTCCCACACAAACAAAATCGGATAGGGGAATTTATGAACTAGGAAACATTCAAATAAAAGAATTTTATTTATTCATTCACACTTTATTCCCTGTATGCATGTATTTTCCTAATATAACAAAATCCAAAATCAAAACCTATAGAACCTTCAAAAAAACTTGCATGATTCAGTGGCCTAAACCTTTGGGATTAGGTCCGGACGATGCATAGCATTCAAACCAAAGCTTTGTGTTCTTGTACATTGATGAGTATGCTTCAAAGTGGGCTTCACCAGCAAAATTCTTTGATAATACTCTCATCAAAACACACGTGGACATGGTTTGAAATGACAATAAAAAAGACAAGAGTGATCAAAAGGGCTCTTTCTTGCTTAAAATACATAGTCGAACACCTCAGAAAAATCTTCTTATTACAATGGTGTTTAAGAAGAGGTTGTATTGTGTTTTACCTCTGTGTGAGCTAATTTTGATTCTTAGAAATGTATAAGAGAGGATGTGTGTGAAATATTTATAGAAATATGGATTTGTTGTGGCCTGCTTGACCTAGCTATGGAAGAAACACTCTGAACGGGAATTGGTATTTTATGAACGGCGTTTAAGATATATTTAATTACATGCTGAGGAAGCACATTTTGAAACTAGTCTTGCATGAGACAAGGGGGTTTTGTCCAAGCTTATAAATTCCAAAAATTATTAGTTTCCGACAAGGCTAGGTGAGATGAATTGTCATGGGTGAAGGGTAATTTGGTCTATTCCATACGACAGGAATGGAGTTGGAGGGTTGACATTTTGAATTGACTGGGCGACCTTTGTTCTATATATGTTTCTGAATGGCATGTGAAAGAAACACAGAAAGTTGATTCAAGAAAAGCTGCCTACGTCAATGTTATTTATTCCGTACTCTAGCAGCTAGTATATTTTGTATTGGTTTTGTAGTGATACTAAACTACTGGTATACAGTCCTAGCTATCGTACCGAACTATTCCGACTTATTCCGATTGGTACTGTACCGGTTTATCATTTGAGAAATGTATATTGACGTTGGCGTAGTAATAAAATCGGTACACTTGGTGGTACAAGATTAATAACTTTAGCCTACATAATCTGGGATAAGTGATTCTAAATTCACCCATCAAATTTCTCTTCACACCGTTACTCTTTGCATAGTTACTACATTTACCAAAACTATAAGATTCATTTGTTAGTGGTTAAAATTATGAAAAAAATATGATGAATATAGTAAGAGGGTGATATAATAGAATAAGAGATTTATTATAGATGGGTGAATAGTTATAAAGGGTTTGTTTGTGTATTTTTTTTTAGAGAAGGGGATAGGGTAGATATAAGTATGTGGATGATAGTATTTTTGTAAATAGAAGAGGAATATAGAAAGGGAATAAGATATGGATAGAAAAAAGGGTGTTCAAATTTTATCATCCTTGTTGCGGATGAAATTTGAACCCTAGATATCATATTCTGGATCTAAAACTACTAATAAATTCTAGATATGATAATCTATATTGTCATATCCACGGTCCAGATTTCATACCCCTTAGTTGATCCCTAATAAACGGGGTCTAAGGTTCTTTTATTTGATGGGTTGAAGGCAGAGACAAAGTGTGGGTGAACTTAGAAGATTTCATGTACATATTTAACCTAGCCACCTTATAGTGTTTTTTTAATAAGTGGTTTAAAAATTAAACCTAGTTCAAATTCTTCTCACTTATTGTATTTGTAATGACTTGTAATTTTAATCAATTAAATAAAATAGTTCGAGCATTTTATTTCACTTACTCCGCATGTAAAATTTTGTTGCGTACTCATGCATATATATATATATATATATATATATATTATGTGTATATACCATATCTTTATTTAAGTATTATAGTTTATAATATTTATACTTTAACCTTTTTTTTAGATATATATATTATATTATATATTCAAAACACATACATGCATACCACCCTCTCTCTTCCGTATCCCACCCAAATTCTTACCCGTCACCTCTGGCCGACAACGCCCAACCCCCGCGTCACCTCCCCACCTCCCATCCAACCTTCTGCCACCAACCACCACCCCCTACCTCTGGCAGCCACCCCTACCCGAGCCCTCCACCCTTAGATCCTCTCTTTTTCCGCTCCACTGTCCATGGTATTCCCATACTTTGGCTATAAATGGAGGCTCTTCCCTCCTATTTTTTTCACACCAAGCAGTAGCAGCAAGCTAGAGAAGAGGAAGGAGGAGAAAGAAGGAGAAAGAAAAGAAGAAGGAGTTACAAGCAAGAAAATTGCCGGAAGTCGAAACGCATTCGAAACCTGACGAAACTACCTCGGAACTTTGAACTAATGTAAGATTCCTATTTTCGAGTGTTCAATTTAATATTGCGGGGTATTTTCGAGTTGTTCCGAGGTGTTTCGGAGCCTCGTCGGAGCCTCGCCGGAGCGTCGCCGGAATCTGGAAATAATTACTGTGAAAAACGGGTGGAAAAATATTTAAAAAGGAAAAATTACACTTGCCCTCCTTTGCTATTAGTTTATTAATTAGTTTAAGTTAGATTTTTGTAAATTACTTATTGAACTCAAAGTTTAAAATATAAAATCTTATTAATTGTTATATTATACTACAATCTTACTATTTTATAAAATTACATATTGGTCTTTATTTTATTTAATTACATCTTTACCCTTAAAATGCTTAAATTATAGATTTGCCCTAATTTATTTAGTTATAAGTGAACCTATTATTTTCTTAAAAATAAATTATAATTTAATCACTATACTTTTAAATATTATTATTATTATTATTATTTTTTTCCTTAGGCTAAGGTTCTACCCTATAAATATATTTCTAAATCGTATCTCGCGTTGAATTTTTTTTATTTAATTCACAATCACGCTTTAAAATAAGTTACGTTATTATCTTTGCATTGAAATTTCATAATTTTAGGTAAAACTCTATTCATTTATATGCATATTTTAATTAAGCATATTACTATCTTCGTATTATATTTAAATAATTAAGATTGGGTAAATCCTATTAAAATTTTTTAAGCTCACTTAATTTAAATTTACATTGTTACTCTTATATTATAATTACGCAAATTATTTTAGAATAAATTTTTTTTGATCAACTATTAAAATTTTTTATTTGCACAACCATCTTATTATTATGTGATAAATATGAGTCGAACATGAATTATCATGATTATTACTCTGATTACTTTGACGATGATCGATTATTAATACTCAGGGTGTCCCGTGGATACCCGCACGTAAACACACTGATAATATTATACAATTAGTTGTTGTGGTTTATATTCCCCGTGAGAATATTATGCGTGTCTTGTAGCCGTGATGCGACATGAGCCGAGCTTTGACTTTAACCAGAGGATGTGATAGACCCAAGTTCTGTATTACCCAAGCACTGTAATTTAGCCGTGTCATGCGTTTAGCCAAGTTACGCTTGAGTCGAAATTATATCTAGTCCTACCGTGCCTTTTAATCTAAACGACCTTCTAGCGTAAACTTTAAACTTATATTGTTCCGGCACGGTAAC
>JABCMJ010015592.1:2201-21105 GCA_014822125.1 Arbutus unedo
CCCCATCTCTCTCTCTCTCTCAGAGACCTCTTCTCTATCTTTTCTTAGCCCCTTGGTGCCTTACATACTTTGTGCTCTTAAGCAAGGCTGTGATCAAGTCTGACATATTTTAGGCGACTCTGTCAAGGAGTGTTCACTTGGCTATGATTCGCATTTATGGAGGTGAGCAAACATATGAGAGGAATAGAGGACAGTGTTTCCTTGAGGACGGTCCGACCATTTCTACTTAGCTAGAGTCTCTATGGGAGACGATCGCGACTCATATTGATTGGTTATGACAATCAGCCCAATTGTAGAATAGTGGTTCCTCCTTCTACTCTACCGCAAAACACTCCTCTCCCTTAATCAATTAGAGTTTCTTTCTCTTCCCTCTCGTGAACTTATTGCCAAGAAACAAGGTTCAAAGTGTCTTATGCTTGATCTCCCGCTCATTTGTAGGCACGGTTTAGAATATCGGTAATGTATCATTATCAGTCGTTAACAGTATTGGTTGTACTAAGTTTGAATATAGACAATCAAGTGGAGTGATTGAAAACTAGAATTGTATCGGTTATACATATATGGTCATAACGGGCCGATACGACTATGTTTTATTGCTAGTTCACTTCAAAACAAGATATTTGTCGCACTTTTCCTCAAAGACCCCAACCAAATATGGTGCATAAGTTTGGAACTTTTTTTACACCTAAATAATACGTTCCATAACTTTGGAGCTTTGGTTTTTTTTAAAGCTTTCAACTCAAAATCATGCCAGGCTCGTATACTAGTTTTGGAGGTAAGAGTTAATCAATGGGGGCCAAACTCTAAACTTTTCCACATGTGCGACCCATGACTCACAGGTGGAGAGGTAAACAACGATTCGTAATACATGAATCATAAGGAAACAAGTGCACTTAAGGCACAAACAATGATACGATTAACCAAGAGAGTCTTGTCCAAAAGCCTCCTAAACCCTAGCTGTGAAATCATGTTGAAGTATCCAACTCAAAATCAATTGGCAATGAGCGTAGAGGTTGCTTAGGCTCGTATACCGGTTTTGGAGGTAATAATTAATCAACATGGGACAAATTTTAACAGTTTCTCGCTTATCCTTATGAAACCACCGACAACTATAACTGTCCTTACCGCCCTTGGTATTCTCCATCTTACGTTTATGAATCAAGTGAAGCCACATTTATCCTTGCATCCTTTAGTATCCTCCATCATATGATAATAATCTTATGTATCCATATCCCCAGCCGGTCCACCAAGTAGAGCATTAAACATAGGATGGTGAAATGTCTTTGTTAAGTTACGTATTTGCTAGGGACGGATTTCCTACAAATCCTAGCGGATAGAATGAATGTAGCATTAATAGTAATCAAGCTCAATGTGAACCTCAAAAGCTCCACTTGACTCTTTTTGGTAGTGAATATCATTTAATATACGTTTCTATTGGTAATTAGTAATTAGTATGATGTCAATCGAGACACTTTTGACCAATTATTTGCGTAGTTGTAATATGTAATTTTAACCTCCATGCTTAACAATATGTATTTTGGGTTGTTGAAAATTGACATGTATGAGTTTCAAATTTCCAATTGTCTTTCCTACGTTCAATGCACTTCAAAATCAAAATAATTTTTTTAAAAAAGAAAAAAACACTTCTCACTTTAGCGTAATAGCGTGCGGCCCTATCCTTTTATGTAACATGCATGTTTATACTAAATAACATTGCACAAAAATGTAAAATATATGGGAGTGGGTATACAAAGTAAAGGAAAATTGCCAAACACCAATTTTAAATCCCAACAAATGTCACTCTGGAAAAAAAAAAATACAGATATTAGTCATTTTGTTTTTGTAAAAAATTGTAAAAAAAAGAAGCAGGTTGTCAGGTACCATCAATGTCATGCTATGATATTTACGCCCTGAAAGTGCATCATAGCGACTGTTTCCTCGACAACCAATGATGTGGAGTTTAAAATGGCATTTCATGGTCATACTGCCTCGGTTAACATCATAGTGCGTATCAGCCTATGTGGGTTTCAAGGTTACTAAGATCCCCGAGCACTCAGCAAGTGGGTATCACATGTTTCCAAACAAGCCCAGGAGGACGATTGACTATGTTTGGGTGTGCTACAAAATCCGTGGCCTTGAAGATCCCACTTTAAGCCATTACTACTAGGATCTTGATGCACTCCTATGGTGCCATTCCTTGCACATCGCATCAAGTAATGAAAGTGGTATGGAAAGGGGCAGTTGACAAGATACCCCTGCCTTTCAACCCCTTTTAGCATATATGAAGCACATATGGCAGAAGTTGTATTCTTCAACGATCTTGGTGAAGATGATTACAAGATAAAACCTTTCTCTGCAATCCTTGTTATTGTGCAAGGACTTACCAAACAAAGCCTCCGCCTCTCAGTAGCCTTAGCCACAAAAGCCCAAAGATGAGATCAAGACTGGCGATGAAAAGATTGAAATAAGACAGATCTGTTTCTTATGTCCATGCCACCGACAAGAGCATCTTTTTGTCAGTAGCGATTGGGGTGTGGGTTCAGTGAGTGTCAAGGCCCCAAGAGGAAGTGTTGATCGTGCCACAAAAAGTGGAGGAAGTGGAGCTAGAGACCAGCCAAAGCCGCAAGAGCAGAAATTTGAAGAAGTAGATCTGAACCCTGAAGGCAGAACCTGAACAATGATGTTTCCCAAGGTTGTTAGTAGGTATCAAAGATGTCTTGTCATGAGATTACTTTGAAAGGCCCGGGCTCAATGCCAGTGTTATTGTCTGTTCCCTAAGCACCTTTCTGCATCAAAACCAATGAAGCAACAAGGGCCAGTCTTCAAAATAGAAATTGAAGTACAAATAAAAGGGCTATAAGGGGACGGGGACGACAAGAGCCACTGACCATGGCGGTTATATCAGTATCACTGAGAAATAAAGAAAAACCAGCTATAAAAGATGGATAGAGAGGCTTTGGTATCCAAAGCACAAGGAAGCGATCAGCAGCAGTAGAATAAGGTGGGGATTGCTTTATATATTTGCTAAGAGGCAGCGCAGAGGCACACACCTTTAATCTGAAGTGACACATCATTGAGGTGCCTCGAATGGCACCCACCTTGATGAGACATGTCTCTTCAACTGCCATTATCCTAAATGTCTGACAAAGCTTAATTAATACACCACTGAACGGCTGCATGATCAACACTGCATGGGGGTCAACACCTATGATTGTACGAGTCTTTCTATCCTAAAAAGTGCTCGAAAGCAAAGACACGATGTATATCTATCAATTGCACTTGCACAATTGTTGCGAGATCACAATGAAGTTCAAATGAATGGGTCTTTGTTCAACCATATTAAACATGATCTCTTTCACTACGGCATTTTTACTTTCTTCCAAAAGAAATTGTTGGTGGGATTAATAGAATGAGTTGTTTACAAATGTTGAACTCACGAATACTTGGAAAATCATACGTGAACAACAACGTGTGCTACCTGCGCTCCTTTGCCCTTCCTCCAGCTGAACATATGAATACAACCAACTATTAGCCATGAGTCTTAAGCAGCTGGAAGTGTAAAAAGCCTTGCATGCCCAGGGAGTAGGTAGTTTGGGTGTGCTCCATCCTTTATATGGCTTTTCTAGATGAAAGAATTAAGTTTGTTTTTTGCAATTGGAGGCAGCACCAATTGGCGGCATGGAGGTAGAAGGTGCCCTTGGGAAGTTGGGCATGGAAACAGCTGATGTCAAGGCAACTATCCGCCACCTGTTGAGATGTTTAACTCATCTTATAGGACTTACAAGGAAAAGATGGCCATTACAAACCAATCATATGTGCCCACTAGCGTCATCAGGTTGATCCCAAAAAATGGAGATGGCAACTAACAAGCCACCTCCAGATTTGAAAGATATCATCTTCACCTCACATGTAATTGAGCATGGATTAACATATGCCTAGACGGGACTGGTTGTGCTAAAACTTTGCGTTGAATTCACCTCTTGCTTATCGTCCTTATTCCTCTTGATGATGTTGGTAGGGCTTGTAGCTATAATGGATCAGTATTGTCGACTATTGGATCCCTTAAAGTAGTGCTGATCGTACTTATCAAGCTTGGGGGGAATTGAAACCCTAAATATTTCCCACCTCTTGGCACATGATTTAGTATCTATCTAATTTGTTCAGAATACTTCTACTTCAACAAATTGCAAAACACTCTTTTCCGAAGTAATTTGAGAATTGATTTTGAAAATAACATACCCTCATATTTAGATCCTTGGGACCTGGGGTGTGATACCCTGGCTTAAACTGCTGTTCTGGTTGAGTTGAGTTTTAGGCTTGGTTTTATTATTATTATTGGGTGTGAAAATCTCATATCAGATTGTACCTGGCATGCACTGTGTGCTACAATCGCTACAATGTAGTTGGGCAAGGCCCATGTGACCTGCTCCTATGTATTGAGGTTTGAGATCCCTCGCTTAGGATTTCTTCTTCCACATTGATATTCTGAAAGTAGAGCTCTCTCTCTCTCAACCCCGTGGTGGCTTACAAATTCTGTGCTCTCCTCAGCAACCTGAGTGACTTCAGTCAAGTCTCATGCACAAGTAAAATATCTACTTCCCCGTTCTCTTTGTTTTCTTTGGCCTTCCAAAGAATTCTCTGTGCAGTGTTGTTTGCTTTTACGTGTTGGTGTGATATGCGTTCTTCACTTGAGGGTAGTGCAATATATTTTGCTCTTTGGATGTGTTACCTTTGGCACTTCTCTTGTCAAAAGAAAGAAAATTATGGAGTAAGCACTCTCACATGCTATTTCATAGTTGAGTAGCTGAGCGGCAGTAAAGTTCCTTTATTGCACATCTCCTTGCTTTGAAGTATATTTTGAACTGATGTGTCAGGTCTTGAAGCTGTTTTAGCAAATGGTACTGTGCTTGACATGCTTGGAACGCTACGCAAAGATAATACTGGCTATGACTTGAAGCATTTGTTTATAGGTAAAACCCTAAACATACCATAATTATTTCATTTTTTGATCTGTCAGGTAAAAATTAGGACCCAGTGCGCTGTATTGGATCTGTAAATAGTGTAAAAATGCTTGAAGTTATGGCTTCTGGAATATTTTATGCATGCCATCAATTTGGATTAGGAAGTGAAGGATCGTTGGGAATTATTTCCAAGGTATCCATTCTTGCACCTCCGAAGCTGTCTTCAGTAAATCTGGCTTTCCTTGCTTGTAAAGATTATGTCAGCTGCCAGGTAATATCACTTCCATCACTCAGAAGCAATTTTTTCCATTCTAATTTCCCTGTAGGCAAGAAAATGTTGCTTTGCTGGTAGTACAGGATGGTCATACTAGATCTGATCAGAATTGTGGCTTGAAAAAATACGTGATAATGCACACTTAAAGGCTCCTGGACCCTCGTACATCAGGATAATGAGAACATATTTCTGAGCTTAAATTTTCATCTCTACATTTCTGACACGAGCGCACTTGGACAAAGCATAGACCAACCTGTACAGGAACATAGTCTGTTTCAATAGTCAAGTAAAATAATGTTATGTTAGATCTTTCAAAGTAATGTTATTGGTGGTAACAGATTCCTGTTCCCCATAGTGAACGATTATCAGTAGCCTCCACAAAAGAAGTTGCGTCCTATTCTGTAAATCATCTTATTTTCAATAATGTAATGTTCAATTTATGAGCTTGATTTGCAATGTCATTATGGCTTCTTCCTATATCCTAATGTTTTTCTTTTAAGCTTCTTGTGCTTTCTTGTCTTCTTTGTCAGAATCTACTATTAGAAGCCAAAAGAAAGCTAGGCGAAATTCTGTCTGCATTTGAATTTCTGGATAGCAGCTCAATGGATCTGGTAAAGTTTGTCAAGTCAATACAGATATTTGAATTCAAGTCCCTTTCTTCATTTGCTTTGCCCTATAGCTACATGTATGGTCCTTCATGTCACCGACTACGAAAGGTTCGTCATCCTCTCACAAGGCCCATGTCATAAACTTGGGCATGAAGTAAACTCAAAGATTTTTAATAACTTATTCTGGCTGTATGAGGTCCGAAAGGTCCTTGAGGACTTGAGTCCAACAGCAGTGCTGCATGATCTTGGGCAATCAGTGGCCTGGAGGCTACAGAGGATGATCCATCTGAGTGTTGGCCCCCCCGTTGAGAGAGAAGCTATAGTCACTCTTATGCCCCATTAGACTCTAGCTAAGTTTATGTGACATCTCTAACAAATTTATCACTCTCGATCACCCCAGGAATGCTCAATGTTACGTAATCATCACGGTAGTTAGGCAAGATCCATATGACCCTCTCCAAGATATAGATGACTAGACCCCCTCAGTCTGCACGATTGTTTAGTCTCTCCCCTTCTCTTCCAATTTTTGTTACATGTATGCCCCTCTCCCTCTCTCCCTCAACCCAGTTGTTTTTCTCTCTTTCTCCTCAGCCCTCCTCTATCTTGTGGGGTGGTATTGAGATTTTAACTTGGCAACCCAACTGTGATTCCGATCAAGTCCTTATATGTCTCTAAGCATCAGATATAGACCATTTCCGTTGCTGCAAACTTGCTCAATTTTTTTCTGCTAGAGGATATTCGTGTCATGCAGGCACAAGTATATCATCGAGGCCAAGGAGGAAATACAACTAGATTCGGCAATTTTGTTTAATGAAAAAAGATGAAGGCCTTCTTTCTTTTTTAGTTCATATTAGCCTGAATGAGGAAGTGGAGCAAAGGTACCCCATCTAAAGAGGCATACGAGAGTCAGGCCCCCCACCCCAGCACGCGCGGCACTCACAAACAAACTTTGAGTGATATTCTTTAAAATTAGGAGGTTTAAGATTAGGGGGATCAATACCCTAAACTGGAATTTTGGTGAATAGATGGTATAATTAGAAAGTACTTGAGTTGAGAATGGTTAAACAAGGGCACCAAAGGATTGGGTCTTAGTGTCCATTGTGAAGTTCTTGCCTTCAGAATCAAGAGTATGCTTACTTTCTGGAGTTCTTTTGGACAGCTGAAAGACTGCAGATCCTTGATGTTGGACAAATAAATGGCAAGAAATAACATTGTTAGAAAGAATTTGCCCTTTAAGGTAAAATGCAGGAATAATTTGGATCTAGTGAGTGAAGACTATCTTTTTTATGGTCCATATGAAAACAATCATGGTTGTCTTGCCATGTGCAGCAATTACCGCTAAGTGCTTTAAAGAAGAGTGGCAGCATTCTTTTTGAAGTTAATGTGAGGATGGGTTAATATCAGGAAGGATACCGGCTTAGGGATTAACATCATACATGGTGTTTTACATTGGAAATGTACAACCATATGTGGAGTTGAGTTGAGTGGAACTGAGCTTCATGTGTCCATCCATGGTTTGTTTACATCCATAAAAAAAATTGAGTTGAAAGAAGACGGTGTCTGATTTGTCATTTATTTAATAAAATGGGTTAGTTTTGTAGTTTTGTTTCCTAGGGTAGTAGGAGTGTATATATCGGACTCAGTGCTGTCCAAAGCTTCCATTTAAACATTTTGTTCTTTTTTGGAAAACGTTTTTTTTTCCTAGAAATCAGGTATTCAACCAATTTTTCAAGTTTCATCTGAAATACGATCACAACATCTTTGTCCGTATTTTTATTAGAAATCTGTTTTTTCACTTGTTTCTTGGCTTTTGCTTCAAGATTTTTTGTAAGACAAGACTAATACTAAAGCCTAGCTTGTCTTACTTTTCTTGTTTTTGAAGGAAATAAGGATAATGCTTAGAGCTTAATTCCTTTGATGGACTAGGGAGTTTATGAAAAAACTGATCAAGCCAGTGAGCGCGATAAAATTTTTGCAGCTACTCTTAAAGGAGAAATGACTTCTATAGTTAAAGCTACTGATGAGTCACATTGGAGGTACAAAATTTTAGAAGAAAACTTTAGTGATGATACTTTAAAATTATGGCTACGAAGCCCTTATATCTGTAATTTAAAACCATTAACACGATATTTAAGAGTAAAACAGACCATCTATACTAAACACGATATCGATGAACTTGATACACAAATAAAAGAACAACTAGACAAGAAGTCAATTGGAAAAACTACTAGTCCATACTCTAGTCCATCTTTTATGATAAGAAAGCATGCTGAGATTAGGAGACGAAAAGCTCGTATGGCAGTCAACTATAAAAGGCTTAATGAACATTTTGTTTTTCGATGGTTATTTTATACCTTGAAAAGATATTTTTATTTAATCGAAGGGGCAAAAAATTTCTACAAATTTGATTCCAAAAGCAGATTTTGGCAATCCAACTTATTGAACAGTCAAAGCATTGACTGATTTGAGTACACTAAGTGGACATTACTTTTGGAATGTAATGCCTATTGGATTAAATATACCCCACCAGTCTATCGAAGATGGATGGATTGAAAGACCTTTAAGACTTTGTGTAGTTTATACTGGAGACATAATTTTTTTTTCACAAACCGGGGTGATCATAAAAGTATCTGAAAATATTTTGTGAAAAATTCCAAAAACATGAAGTTAGTTTGTTGCCTAAAAGGATTGAGTTTGAAAAAGAATCAATTGAATTTTTAAGAATTGTTTAGACCAGCAAGGTTTAAAACTACAAGAAGACATTATTTTAACAGTTAGTGGTTTTTTTAGACATTGTGGAAAATGAAATCCAGTTACAAAGTCTTTTGGGAATTATAAACTATGTAAGAAATTCTTATAGAAGATGTTTCAAACATTAGAACTCCTTTATTAGGCAAACTGCGGAAAAGTATAGAGTTCAACTTGGCAAAAAGAAAATGTTATCTTGATTCAAGGAAAATATCATTATATTGCGTAGTCTTTATTTACCGAACATGGGTGATAAACTCATTCTTGAGACAGACGCATCTGACACAAGTTGGGGTTGCTTATTTGAAGCAATCCCGGCTACTTTTTTTTTTTTTTCAAAAGAAGATATGCTTCCATAAAAAATCGGATAAGAGCTATAAAAATTCTTATCCCGAAAATAGTTCAAAAAGAAGAATTAATTTGTGGTTATAATTCTGGTACTTTTAACCTAATCAATAAAAATGTATCATTTTTGAAAAGGAATTATAAGCCATACAACATTCTTTAGATAGGTTGAAGATTTATCTTGCACCAAAAGACTTTATTGTTAGAACAGACAAGAAAGCTGTAACAAATTGTCTGAGTTGCAACAAATCTATAGATCAAAGTTGATGATTAAGTTGGTATAATAAGATTTACATTTGAGGTAAATCACCAAAAGGAATTTTAATATTTTTATTGCAGATTTTTTAAGGAGACTGCCTAATACTTACAAGTAAACATAGCTTCAAAAACTATGACAGGCAAAGGCAAACAACCAGAATGGGGAAAATGAGTGACAATTGCCAAAAGGAACAACGCAAAAGCTACAAAAGCTATGAAAGCATGACAGAAGCTACGAAAGCCTTTTACAGTTCATCACCAATGGCCACTCCAATTAGATCAATTTAAAATTTTTATCAATCTACCAAAATGAAAAATATAGAATTTTTACAAGTTAGGAATTTTGAATCCGATATATTATCACCTTAATGGTGTGTGGAAGTAGATACTCTTTTCACAAAACTCAAAAAGAGAGAAAACTTTGATGTTAAATGGAACTAACTATACAAGCCAATTTAGTAGAAGATCTCAGAAATCAGCAATTTAACTGAGAGTTTGAATTGGCACAAATAGAAGATGATATCGAATATCAAAACATCATCAATCGAATGAAAGACTAAAACCTCCATTATGACAGAAGCCATGACGTCAACACGCACAGGCGCAAGCTGTAACGTCACGTGCATTATTTGACAAGATTGGACGCCCAACTTTTTGATGTTTGGAAGAGTTTTGAAGAAGCCTAAAAATACATGAACCACATGTGAGGCCAAGGATCTAACTTGTATATAAAGAGAGGCATAGCTTCAATTGTGGACATATAAATTCCATCCATTTCTACTTCTTCTTTCCGTAGGGTGATAATCAAGTTATGGCATAACTTAATGATCTCCTGAAGCATTCAGGCCATTGGTTCCTCCAATGTTAACATAGTCGAATTTGTTTATTAAACTCTTCATAGTAGTAATATTCACATTTTGTTCAAGAATATGAACTAGATGTTCATAATTATCTCCAATAATATTTCTATACATCCTATGCATGTTATATTTATCCTTATTAAGTGCAATTATAGACGAGTGTTGGTACCTAAAACCTCTTAGAGTGATATGCTTGTTGCGTAAAACCATCCCTAAAATTCAAATGTTCTCTTACAATTTAACTTCTAGAAAATCAAGCTCTAGTACCAATCAAATAAAGGAACGAGAAATGCGGAAAGAGGCAGTGGAAAGGTTTACAAGAGAGAAATGGTTGGAATTTATATGTTTATAGCTGAAGTTATGCCTCTCTTTATATACAAGTTAGATCATTGGCCTCACATGTGGTTAATGCTTCTTCAGGTTTCTTGAAAACTCTTTCGGACTTCAAATTAAAAGTTTGGCGTCTAGTCTTGCCAAATAATGTGTGCTGATGCTATGGCTTGCGTTTGTGCATGTTGTCATCATCGTTGGAATTTGTACGTCCATAGGTGAAGATATGCCTCTCTTTATATACAAGTTAGATCCTTGGCCTCACATGTGGTTCGTGTATCTTCAGGCTTCTTCAAAACTCTTCCGGACTAAACAATAATAGTTAGGCGTACAGTCTTGTCAAATAATGCGCGTTGATATTATGGCTCGTGTATGTACTTGTTGACTTCATGGCTTGCATCATAATGGAGGTTTTAGTCTTCCATTCAATTGATGATGTTTTGTTATTTAATATCATCCTTTGCTGGTAGGGAATCAGGCTCCTAGCTAAATCTTGATTTTTGATATCTTTTACCGAATCGGCTTGTATAGTTAGTTCAAGTGGTACATCAAGGTTTTCTCTCCTTTTGAGTTTTGTCAAAAGAGTATCTACTTCTTGTATTTGCAAGTGGGTCAAGATTGTGAATTAAGAACTCGTGTTCTCTATGATTTAAGGTTTTCTCAAATTCTGAATCTTCAGTTTGCTTCATATATCAAATTTGAGAAGGCTGATAGAAATGTACTCTCTCTCCAATCAACAGAGCTTGAAATCCAGCATGTGAAATATTTGCCACCTATATAGTTTTTTTTTTTTGTCACATATGTAAGCATTGTCCTGATCATAGTTGGAAAGGACAACCAATATTTTGGATCTAAAATTTGAAAAATAATCTGAGTACTTATTCCCCAAGAGATTTCTTCTTTGGTCCAATCACCATGGTTTAGGGGAAGAACTGTTTTATGAATCCCTTCTTTGAAGTTGATTCAATGTTGTTCTTTAAGTAGAATTTGTTTAATTTCTATATACATGATTTTCAACCATTCCTTGAATTCTTATGAAAAAGATAAGGTGGTAGGATTGTTCTTGATTTTCATGAAGACAAATTCTTTTGATTTTTTTGAATAATAGGGTGTAGAAGCTCATTGGCTATGTGATATGATAATTGAAGAAAATTATTTATTTTTCAAAATTAAAGTCCATTACCCAATCCATTTGTTTAATGATAATTTAGCAAAGGTTTTGTAAAACATTTAATTTTGTTTAAAGTAGTTATTTCAACAGCTTGTCTTGCTAGCTCGTTTGCTAAATTTGCTTGCTTTTGGAAAATTCTCCATTATTACCTGGTATATAGTTTTTCCGTACCCCGTTAAGGTGATATGAACTTGGAATTCCCAGATTGTAAAATAATTTATTTGCAATTCTGGTGCATTGATTGATAGAATTTTCAATTGGTCAAATTGGAGTGGGCTTTGGTGGTGAACTGTAAAAAACCTTTTCTAGTTTTCTTTTTTTTTAAATGTTGTCCTAACTTTTTGTTGCCAAGTCTTGTAAATTCCGAGTTGGAACCGAATAAATACTACATAAACCTTCTGTTCTTTGGATTGTTCCCTTTTGGCAATTGTTAAACATTCTCCATGTTTTGGCTGTTTGCCTTTGTCTGTCATAACTTTTGAAGCTAGTTCACCTGCAAGTATTAAGTAGTCTACTTAAAAAATCTGCACTAATAATATTAATTCCTTTTAGGTGTTTGGCCTCAAAAGTATATCTGAAATCTTATTATACCAACTTAATCATTGGCTTTGTTCTATAGAATTTTTGTTAGTCAGAAAAATCTTTTACAAATTCATTGTCAGTTCTAACAATAGTCTTCTGGCGCAAGATAAATCTTTAACCTTTTTATATTAATAATTTTTTTTGAAAGGTGATATTTTTGTTGATTCAGTTTAAAAGTACCAAGATATGGTAGAAAGGGGATTTATTATGGAGAATTGAATAGTCATAAAGAGTTGGTTGAGTATTTTTTAGGAAGAGGGATACAGGGATGTCATTTTCGTCATTAAGAATGTTCTCGTTAGTAATAATAATATTTTCATAAATAGACGGGGATATAGAAGGTGGTAAGATGAAGATGGGGGAGGGGGTGGAACAAGATAACATATCTAGCATGCAAGAAAGTAAATAAACCTCGGATATTACAAATTGGGGATGACAGTATTCCACACCACCAACAAACCCAACCCCCACCCCCCCCGGCGGGGGGCATGATTTTTGTGTGGAAAATCCTGGAATCTTACTTTTTGTGAAAATTTTGAAATCTAGTTATGTTGATTTCGAATATGCATATTTATGGTAATGTTCTTGCTTTATTTTAAGTAGGATTACGTAAGCAGTCAGTAAAACTAAACTTCATTTATGTCTAAGGTTTCATACCACATGACACTTTTCATAGCACATGACACCTCTTCTCTGCATCGTTATCGTGGTTTTATTGAAGTCCCTCAAATTATTTGTAATAAGAGGGTGAACATAACTCTCAAATTTTAATCTCCACCCTAACATGAATGGAGACTGTCAGGAAAATGGTATTTTAGCATGTGCTGCTGCTGCACTGCTTGTTGATCATTACCTCTTCTCTTGCCTGGAACAGGTTCTTAATACTTTAGAAGGTGTTCGAAATCCATTACCTCCCTCAATGCACAACTTCTATGTTCTGATTGAGACAACAGGCAGTGATCAATCTTATGACAAGTAAGTCACTGGTAATACATCTTTTATCTGCTTCATATAGTTCTTATGTTGTGATGAAAAACCTCTATTGTCATCTTATATTTGTAAGCAGTCTGGCTCGAAAGCATTGTGGTTTTTGCATTCCTATTTCATAATATTGTTGAAGGAACTAAAGGTCATCAGTCTATAAATTCTGCAGGGTGTCCTATATGATATGCTTGAGTTCAATTTCACAAACAGTGTTTCTGGTCCTTCACTGTCCATGAATTCAAGCTGACTCTAGGATGAGATAAGAGGTTTTATTTACTAGTCATATACTTTGGGGATGCTGATCAATGTAAAAACATTTAATTTGTCCTCTTGTAAACCAGCAGAGTGCCATTGTTCACCTAAGACTAATATTGTGTTATCCTAATACAAAATAAAAAATAAAACAGTTTGTAGTCGCAAGAAGGTAGGCTGGAGTTATTGAAGGAATACAGTCATTATGGTGTTTGCGGATATTGGCACGTGTTGGAAAAGTGGAGTATTTCAGCATATGTTGCAGTTTTTGGAATCTGGAAGTACCAGTGGATATAAGTTATTGTTAGTTTAATTGGGAAGAGCTTGCTCATTTTATGCAGAACCATGGAGAAGCATATTATCAGATGCCAAGTTATCAAAACAGAAGTTTAATCCTATTAAAAGCTAGAAATCCAAAAGCAGCTTAAAGCTTCATCTGCATTGCTGGAAGTGATGAACTCCATAGTTACAACTCAACTCTTGATAACGAGGCTTACAATTTGGAATACTTTAATTTTTCTTGGGACTAGCAAAGCACTTGATACTGTCTAGTTTAGGGAACTTAGAAGATAATAGTGTTTTTCCCTCCTAAGCATTCAAGCATTTCTCTTAATGCTGTAATCCAAGGAGTGATGGAAATATGACCTCTGTCATGTCTATACTAACCTGCAAGGTTATGAGGGAAGAAGCGATCGAGTTGCCTGCGTACATGACTTGCTCTCAGCCGATTCCATGTTCAGTCTATGATCACGCTGATCACATTTGAACTTGAAAATACTCGTGTTTTATTTCTTTTATGCTTGATTGTCAATATTGGGCATGCTGACATGGTGATTTTTCTCATGTTATGCAGCCCTAACCGTATGTATTGTACTTCCTGATCACTCTTAGTGTGGTTTTCCATATTCTTAATAAAGGCCATGTTATTTACAGTTTAACATGTACCTGCAGAGTGGAATGATACATGAGGCGTGATTAATCTACTGCCCTAACTAGTACTATGCACCTTCTTTGATCCATCAATCTTTCCACACTTTAGAAACATCATGCTCTGGAAAATCAATTACCTACCATAAAAAATTGTCTATACATAGGCCTGATTCCAGCTTCGTTGTGGTCTTTGATTTGCAATTGTGTCCTTTGCAACAACAACAGTATTTGTGATGCATCAATTTTGGCTTCTGTCATTTTACAGACTGAATTGCCTAATTCTAGGGCGTATGTGCATATTTTTTTGATTCTTAATTTCATGTTCATGCTTCCAGAGACAAGCTTGAGGCCTTTCTACTTCGTTCGATGGAAGGTGGTTTGATATCTGATGGTGTTCTGGCCCAAGACATAAATCAGGCGCTTTCCTTTTGGCGAATTCGTGAGGTTCTTTTACTTAACATACTTCTTGGCCGTGGGATTTCTTTTTTTGATCTGTATTAGAGTTCTAATGTTCATTTAAGAAGGATCTCACTCTATATTATGCTTTTTGTTATTGGAGCTAATCAAAGTATTAAGGCTGTTACCCAACCCTAACACACGTGTTATATATATTTAGAAGACAAATAAAGTACAAAGACGATAATACCCCCACTCTCTACTTATAAGCAAACTAACTCCTAAAACTTTTCCTCAAGCTAGAATATAAATATCACAGAGTCTCAGCTTGTTACAAAAGAACTCTAAATGTGACTTGAACAAGGTTAAAATGCAGTATTTATACAAAAATGTGAATTAGTGCGGTCGACATGTATTCAAATACAATATTTCCCATCATCCAATTGCTAGGACACAATTGACGTTTCGAACACTATTAAGTGGATGTGTTTTTAACTTGGAGGTAAAGAAGGAAAAATATGTACGTTCATCATAGTTTAAAAGTTCAGTTTGACATTGAAGACCATTGTAATTCTTTACCGTTTCATTTGAACTTATTTTAAAGTATTTGGCATTAATTATATATGTCTTCACAGGGTATACCCGAAGCATTAATGAAAGCAGGGGCTGTGTACAAATATGATTTGTCAGTTCCTATTGAAAAGATGTATGATCTTGTTGAGGAAATGCGAATACGTCTTGGTAACATCATTATCTTGCTACTATCAACATTTTGATTTGTTTTCCCAATCTTGCTACTATGCTAAGACTATCCTTCTAGGTTAATCTTCCTCTAGTTTTGTTTGAGTCTCAATATTGTCCCTCTTGAATCAATTGTTTTAATTTTAACCTTATAATATCCTTACTAATCACCCTACCACGACCACCATTTTTGCCAGTTTGCAACAACTACGCCCGCCGCAAAAGGACCATGCCTACTTTGAATAGCACCCTTCGACAGCACCAAGTACCATTTTTGATCAAATTTTGAACAAAAATCCTAATGAACTTTCTTTTGATTTCCTCATCGCTGTCCCCATTGCTCACCCTTTTCTCCCAAATGGGTTTTAATTATGGGCATAAACACACAAACTATATAAAGCATCCCATCACGATTCACTTAAAGATTACCAACCCTTGACAAGTTGTTACTTTTTTTTACCTATTCATATCTATGAGTGCATAATTACCTTTAAATTGTTGGTATCTCTCTTAGGGGGGAGGGGGGGTGTAGAGCTATATCAAGGGCTTAATGGTGCCCATGGCAGGAAGGGACCATTGCGGCTATTGGAGTCTTTGGAGTGAGGTGAGGGGCTGACAGAGTGGTAGTGATAGCTGATGGGTTGGAAAGGAATGGTTCTGGGAATAAATTGATGGGGAAGGTGTGGGAGTTAATTCTGTTGGTGGGTAAACTCAAAATGAGTTAATGCAGTGGGTGAAACGACCACCTTGTCCCTTAGTTCCGTCCAATTAATTATTTGGCTTTATTGATTGGCCATAATTGAGACCAAAAGTAAAATGAAAGGTTAACATCGACATCATTAATACTAAAGGGACGAAGTTGGGACTTGAATGATACTAGAGGGATGATTTTTATACTTTATCCTTCCTTCTACTTTGGATGCTTGGGACGAGGAGGATTTGTAGCCGAGGTTGCTGCGGCTGTGGTATTGACCAGGAAAAAAATTGATGTCAAAACAATGGTTTTAGCCGTGATTGTCATAAACGAATTTTACGTCTTGAAACATTCCTGGTGGTCTTGTGAACCACCTTCATGATCTTTGGATGTCTGAGAAAGTAAACAATCGTTTTTGACCTCATTAACCTGTTATTCTAAATTTCTAGGTCCTCCAGCCAAAGTAGTCGGCTATGGACACCTTGGAGATGGTAACTTGCATCTTAATATATCACTTCCAGAGTATGATGACACTGTAATCTCCTTGTTCCTTCTTTGTTCTCAGGGTTTTCCACTGATTTGATTGGTTCCTAATTGAAATGCAAACATTACAGGTTTTAGGCCAAGTTGAACCCTTTGTCTATGAATGGACATCTAAGCATCGTGGGAGTATCAGTGCTGAACACGGCCTTGGGCTAATGAAAGCTAATAAGATTCACTACAGCAAATCTCCTGAATGTGTGAGTCTTCAGGAGATAACATATAACCTCATCCTTCCTAGGTGGTTGGTTGAAGTTAGAAATTTAGAACTACTGAGGCGTTTAAAAAAAGATATTCCTCAATGAGATCAAATATGAAGATTGAGTTGACATAAAATGGTTGATTTATAGCCGCTACGGATCTGGTAATGGATTCTGAGTTTTGACATTTTTGTTAGATTCATTCTGGGATTTCTAAAATACAGATTTCGTTGGCTCAGGTGCACTTGATGGTCTCCATCAAAAAGTTGCTCGACCCCAATGGGATACTCAACCCTTATAAAGTTCTTCCACCATCCCTAACATCTTAAGCGGAGGTGAGGCAGTAATGCTTTTTCTGTGTGTTTTTTTCCCTTCTATATGGACCTCTTAACTCTGACCTAACAAGTTTGTCTAGCATGCTATAGGTAGAGTGGAAGATGGCGTTCATGACAAAGGGAGCGAAATGAACTCTTAAGGTATTACTGCAGAAACATCTGAGGAAATCTTCAGGGCAATTGGTGACTAATGAACTGGACAGGACGAAGGTATAGCCAAGAATGTGCTAAAGTTGGAGATGAAACTCATTTGATTTCATCTGAATTAACAAAAGTACATGGATTCGACCACATTCCAAACTCCGTTGGCCCTTAAAGCAATGTCAATTTGAAGGGTGTAATTATATGGATAGATGCGTACTTTTCGTGAAGCATTTGCTAAATATATACTTGAGCTTTAAACCTTACCATGTACTTTTTTATAGACTAGATGCCAAATTCAGTACAGTGTCTAGGTTATACGTCAAAGGACTGAAAGCCACGGACCTGTGGTAGTTATTGTGCCTCAAGGCCTTCATCATGCGCCCACTTCGAGTTCAAAAAGTGTCATTTGAATTGTTCATTGTCTAGAGCTCATTGAATAGAACATTGCAGCAAAAGAAAAAAACACAAATTGATGGGACGGCAATAATCACATTTTTGGTTCAAAGCTTATCCTCAAATACAAATCGCAATGTTTATATTTCAAGCTAAATATGGTTTGAACGTAATATTATCCCCATCCAATCAATTTGAGTGTTATTGCCGTTCAATCAATTTGATTTTTTGGAGGAATGTTTTACTCCACGAACCCACAGTATTAAATGGTTCAGATAACATTTGTTTACTTGAAATGAGATCCATTTGAAAAGCACAAGTAGTGTTGCACATGTGCCTTTGGCCATACCAGCTGGTAATTGTCACTCTGCTTTGATGCACCATTTGTGCGACATTTATCGTCTCCTAAAATGGTTTCACCACTACATAAGTGTAATGATACGGTACATTCAGGACTCATTTACTAGTCACTCCTCCTCTCCTCTCCTCTCCTCTCTCTACGTTTTTCCTTCTTGTAGATCTGGAATAGAGCCTTCTCTTCTAAAGAGAGCATTTTCTCTTATTCTCTGCATTTTTAGTTTGACCACCACCAATCTATTGTGCATCGGATGATTCGTGGCAACGACAAGTTTTGATTTTCTTAGCTAAGGTGGAAGCATTGACGACAATGACGACCTTTGATGGGTATACAATTAATCATGATGTGTATCTTGACTATTTTCAAAACTACTTCGGTGAGAAGAACAGTGGTTTTCAAAACCGTTGCTTAGTTTTTTTTTTTTTTTTTTGTTCTTTTACTTTTTGTTTTGTAGTTTTTTTATTGTTTACACTTTTGGGGCACACTTTAATTTTGTTTTCTGTTGGTTGTTTTAGTGTTTTTGGGTCATGAATCTTGTATCTGCAATTGGTGTTTTATTAATGTTAAAAGTCCATCTCTATACATGGATGATAAATTTTGTGGGGGAAAAACATCAGGGGGAAATCTAAGTTGGATAAATTTGGTGGCAAAACCCATTTTGGTGAAAGATCCTGACTTTTTTTTTTGTTTTGGGATTGTTTGGATCAAATTCTCACTTCTGCTTTGATGTTGTATACGTAAGATAAACTTTTCAAGAACTATCGAGAATATATATATATATATATATATATATATATATA
>JABCMJ010015593.1:9771-46306 GCA_014822125.1 Arbutus unedo
GTGTTCAGAACTGTTGGATGCATTTGGGGCTCACATGATTATGGAGAATTTCACATACATCCAACAATTTTGGACACATATGTGTAATACCTTTTTCTATTGTAGTATCTTCCCCCAGATACACATAACTGAGTTTTTAAGTTTTTCTGTATTCCAGTTTTACAAGAATTTTTGTGAGAATCTTGAGGATATCATCTGGAAGCCCCCAAATGAATTCTCTAAACCAAGGATTTCAAAGACCAAGAGCAAAAGGCTATAATATATCTCACCTTAAAGCCTACCATCAGCTGGTGCAACATCAATTAGGGTTTAGCTTAACCCCATTTTCTGTACCAAAAAAACATTCCTTTTCTATATAATTAGCGTTGTAAATCTCTATTGGGTAAGTTTTGCTACTTTCTACCCCTTGTAACGCCATTTCGTAATTCCAAATGCACGATACGAGAATCTTACGAAGGAATAGATATGATGAAGCTCCTATATATCGAATTATTATTTTCATCATCTTCTATATAGTTTTAACTCACCTTGTAAATTGTTATTAAAATTAGTCAAGTATGCTTGTGGGACAAACAAACTCCTGCAGTAGGCTTGTGGGATAAACAAACTCTTGTAGTACGCGTGAAGTGTCAACAAAATAATATAATTTTATCTGTTCTCTTAAAAAATTATGTCATTTTGACTCACCATGTAAATTGTTAATAAAATGCATAGAGCTAAAACAACGTAATTTCGATAGCAAAAAGCAAGTAAAATTATATTATTTTGGTCGTATTATTACAAAAAACTGCACTATAATTCTTCCATATCTATCTCGGTGGTCTTATTATGTGCAAGGAAATGAAAGAACCAAACTTTAGGTAGTTACACCTTGTGGCTTTAGATTTCTTCTTTGATTGAGATGTAGATATATGTGCTGTTAGCTAAAAGTAACTCCAAAAAGATTTCAATTACATATCATCAAGTAAACTTGAGATTTACACATCTGCAACAAAATCCCAAGTTTTCTCGGTTCGTTTTTTTTTTTCATTCTCTTTTCTGATTCTGTTAAGAAATAGGGGCACAGATTCAAACAATTATTTGAGGCAATATAAATGTCCAGTAAACGTGTTTCCTCTCGGCGAGCATATATAGTAATCTTCGTACTCCAAGTATCTATTTCCATATGGTGTAAAGAGACATCCAGTGTTATGCAAAATCTGGAGGGTAACAGAAGCATGGACACAAAAACATATGGTGAGAACTTTCGATTTCGACAGTATAGATTATACATCAAGTTCAACAGTCCTTTCTGGAATTCAGTTTTGTTCACCCTCACCCTCGGCTGTGTGAAACCACCTCAAAATCACTTCGATGATCGAAGTTGTCTATTTTATTTTGATTAATTTATTTAGTTCTCTAAGAAAAAATTAATCTCAACTGAATATCAATAAATATTTGACCTAAAAATCTAATTTTTAGTTAGAAACTTTTAATTTTTAAAATTTAAAAATTACATTTTATGCCGAACACTTATCAATATCCGATTGAGCTAGATTTTTTTGTGACGACTAAATAAATTAATAAGAACAAAATAGACGACTTTGATCTCGAAATAGAATCTCGTAGTGATATAAAAAGCAAAAGATGAACAAAACTGAACTCTCTTTCTATTGTCCAGCATATAGCAAAATTAAAAATAGCATTTTTTTTGCATCCGAAAGTCATCAAGATAGATGGGGAAAGAAGCCCTACGAATTCCAATACAAGATTTTAGACAGCAAGGCTACTTGATCCCATTAAATCATAGGTGAGAGCTTAGAAGAAGCATGGAGAAGTCTATGAACGTGACAGGCTCCTAATTTGTTTCGAACACAGCTTTTGTCATTTTATCTTCGAACGACAATAAAAGGGACGGGGTTAAAATGGGGCTGAAAAAATTATTCCCCAAAATTTAAAACTGAAAAACAGTAACCAGATGATGATTTATTAAATCATACAATTGACAACAAAATACCCCAGAATGCAACTTACCTTTGCATCGGAAAGATCATCCCTCAGTCCTTATATTTCATCGTCTCTTTCTCAAAACCAATTGTGGGAAATTGTTTGGCATAATCCTCCACTTCAAGACGAAGCTTTGCAATCTCAGACATGTAAGCATCTGATTTCATCGTCGACACGAAATCCTTCAACTTTGTTCCTGTTTTTAGAACCAACACCATGTGTAAGAAGCATACAAGCGTTACCAATTAGAAACTCATGACTACATGCGATGTCGTGTTTCGTCATGGTTTAAAAATTAATATCGTTGAATACTTATGTGACACTCCAACCGGACTGTAGTGCTAACTGTGAGGTTGGGTGTCCAAAGAAGACGGAGTCTCGGTGAACATACGGATGGGTGGTCAAAGATCTCATATCGCTTGGCGGATGCAAAATTTAGTACTATATACAGTAGATCACGTCCCTACTTTCTACAAAAAAAACCATGAGAGTGCTAAAACCCAAAATAAAACTTCACATTTAAGCCTACTCAACTTGTAGCAATGAAGGAATCAATGATCTACATGGAAGAAGTCTATGGGGTTTGGGAGCCAAAGTGGACAATATTGTACAAGGCGGGAGCATATCGTCATAACTTTTATAAGCTTGGTTGGTTAATAGCTTCGAAACTTGTTTTATCGAAAATATTTTGGAATCACACATGATGATGATGAGTATTTTTTGCTCAAAATATGATAGCAACAGCGTTTGCAAAAGTGATTTTGAAAAACAAGACATTATAGAATAAAAAACCTTTGGTGTCGGCCTTTATCTTCAAGGCCAATTTCACAGAAGCATCAAAGAACTCGGCTACTTTAACAAAATCCTCCTCAGCAAATCCCCTGGATGTGAGTGCAGGAGTTCCTGAATTACCAGATAAAAAGAGTCATCGCAACGAAATAATTGGCAATAGTTAGTAAATCATCAAAGGGAGCAGGCTTTACCCATTCGAATACCACCAGGCACCATGGCCGAGACATCCCCAGGAACTGTGTTTTTATTTGCTGCAATATGGGCTAATTCTAAAACCTTCTCAACTCTAGAGCCATCAATGCCCTGTACAGGATGGATTTGGAAGGGAAGAAAAAACAACTGATCAAAAAACTCGACTCGCTGTGCAAAGGGAATAGGAAATTAAACAACTAACCACCTCCTTGCCACAAAACCATTCAGAAACCCACATAAACCATCATCAAATTAAATCTCTCACGTGTGAAAATTTGCTCTCAGACTACTTGTAGGGACACAAACTTTTTGTTGGTGAAACTATCACAAAACCTATGCAAATTACCCATCATTTTGGTTGAAATTATCCTAGAAATCAGAAGAACAGTTCATGACAGTCTTGTCCAATGTTTACACATGGTATCAGCATACCAACTTTGGTCGGAATGAACATCATTGACAGTAGTGCCTCTAGCTATTGTTAAAAGTAAAACAACTATCTGGGAGGGCGTATGGAAAGGAAGCATTAGTTGCAAGATAAAAGTCCTCTTACCTTATTTTTTAAATTCACCAAGACCAAATGATTATCAGTTCCACCAGACACAATGTCATAGCCTCTCTCTATTAAACTCTGCAAAATTAGGGGATTTTCGTAAATGTAAATTACTAAAGCAAACTGGTCAGATAAGAAAAAGCATCTAGTGATACCAACTAATAGTCAGACTTTTCTGTTCAAATTGAAATGGTATTCAAGCAAAATTTAAATGTCAAGAGGTGCCCATCAATAATACCTCAGCAAATTTTGAGCAATTACTAAGAACTTGCTCTTGGTAGGCCTTGTACTCTGGTGTCATGGCCTACAGTCAAAATGGACAGCGAATTAGAAGAAAAACAACTGTCTAGAATAAGAACCAACAAAATTATGAATCAGTTATCCTACAAGACAAGAAAACTGTGAGCTAATTTCAACCTGCTTCAGTGCAACTGCCAAACCAGAAATAGTGTGATTGTGGGGGCCGCCTTGAAGTCCAGGAAAGACTGCTTGATTGATTTTTTCTTCATAGTCGTACATCACCTATGAATGGAAACAAATTGATAAAACCTTGTTCCCAAAGAATGAATTTGGAAATTTAAACAAATAGCAAAAGAAATGCAAGGAAAAACATGAACTCAAGTAACCAATAACCAAGATAAGTAAATTTTTCCTTCTATTCACCAGCTTGAAAGCTATAACTTACTTCTTGCCCTTGTTTGTTTATCTCTTTCACCCCTTTTCTGAAGAAGATCATGGCCCCACGTGGACCACGAAGTGACTTATGTGTTGTGGTTGTTACGATATCGGCATACTCAAAAGGAGAAGGGATAACACCAGCTGCAACCAAACCACTAATGTGGGCCATGTCTGCCAACATGACGGCTTTCTGCTTGTCACAAACCTGCAATGGGAAATGAAACTCATGATTTCTATACACTTAACACCTGAACAAGGAAAAAATACAGAGAAAGGAATATGTAGCGAGTATAATGATGTTAGTCAAACCAAGGAGGTTTACCTTGCGAATACGTGCATAATCATAGAGGCGTGCATAAGCACTTGCACCAGCAACAATTAATTTTGGCCTAAAGAGAGTGGCACTTTTCTCCAACTGCAATGGTAAAACTTAACTCATTTTACATACCAAATGCATAAATCAGAAAAGAAAAGCATAAAACAAAATTAGGTCCCCAGATTAGAATTAGGTCCACCCAACAAAAGAAAAAGAGAACAAGATCTGGTCCATGCACTTATGCAAACAAGACGATATAGAATGAAGCACAAGATATCCGATGACAAAAACACGAGATCATGAATGCTTCCAGTATGTCAGTCGTTTTAACAGATTTGAAATCATGCTTACTTCAACTGATACTGCCACTGATGTACACATAAAAGGGACATATTTTGCATTCCCATTTTCCAAGAAGATTTGGACTTCCGATGCATGAATATCCCAAAGGGCTGTCCGTTTTGGGATAGAGTGTTCTATGGTTTAAAAAAACTTTCCACGGAGAGAGATTCCAAACCCAAATACAAACACCACCTAGCGGCAAAAGCAAACATAAGCAGATAAACATGGCTTCACAGTATTCCTGCAGGCGCAAAGGAGAAGTTTTTTGTGGTTTATAGATGGAAATGTTTGCAAAGTGGCACCCTCGTGTAATTCAATGGTAAAAATGGCTAGAATATGAAGGTTGCACCATTTGTGATAGTGCTTATGAGGGATGACTACAACCACATTGAAGGAAGAAAAAACTTCCCACCAGATAAAAAGAAATTACCTGGTCATAGTCAATATAACCGGTGCTCTCGTCCAATCTGTAGGGCATTGTCTCAAAGAATATTGAGACAGCAGATATCTTTTTCGTGTCAGTCTGCAAAATAGGATGAAACATTGGAGATGGCACAACCCAACAGTTAACCTTACAACTTCATTGGATTCCAGGCTGGCATACCCAGTATAGGCCAAAAAGGAAACAAACAATGATTTTCACTCTAATGTCTAAGATTGGGACATGACAACAATTTCTAGCACAAAAACTAAAAACTGAAAAACAAGCACCTGATATCCATGTGAAAGATGTCCACCATGAGGAAGATCAAGTGCCATGATTCTCTCATGAGGTTTCAATAGTGCAGTATAAACTTGAAAGTTAGCAGGAGATCCTGATAATGACTGCACGTTGACTGCAATAAATACAAATTCAGACTTGTAGTAATTTTAAAGAAACCACGTCAGAATTCAGTTCACTTCAGGAGAGAGAAGATTTTAAAGGAACAAATAATGAGAACAGGAAAAGATTAAATGAGAAAGTCTAAGAACTTCAAAGGACTGATAGTATTTCTTCCCTTGCATAAGACAGCAGCAACAGAGAACCCTTTATATTGTTGAATCAATTCAATTACAGACTTAAGTAGAGCTATACTATAGTGTGGCAACCAACGATAATCAACAAAGTCAACTGTTAACTAGTGAATAGTTTCAGAGAAGTGCCGGTCAGCCGTCCCATTAACAAGACAGCCACAAGCCAAAAGCCACAATGGTACAACACATACAGTGTGGTCAGTCTCAGTTGAA
This sequence comes from Arbutus unedo, assembly GCA_014822125.1. NCBI lineage: Eukaryota > Viridiplantae > Streptophyta > Magnoliopsida > Ericales > Ericaceae > Arbutus > Arbutus unedo. The sequence continues at coordinate 15,858 of JABCMJ010015593.1, forward strand.
TCCATACAATTCCAAATACTACCCTCTCTAAATTTTAAGTGATTGAAAACTAAAGAACTTAAAGAATCATTTCTATATTCATACAATGATCTCCTTTACAGCGGGAGCTCAAATGACGAGTTTGACTGTCCATTTCTGTTTATTTTTTTGCTAATGAAGCTAAGGTGAGTCGCATATCCAATCATGTAGGTTAAAATAACGAAGTAAAGACCCCAGATGACCGAAGGAAAGATAAAAATGCCACCGGTGAAATATATTAAAGCTACCCATTTTGCAGAAATCATTTGTGTAGTGCATTTACCTCCCCATTTTGCAGGATCCAACTGGAAAGCTTCCAAAGCACGCTTTTGACATAGGGACTCTGCCATGTCAATGTACCTTAACGGAAATTGAATCTATTTTAATAATAAAAATTAAATCATAAGAACTATATCAGAAGCAAAACCTACATACAACATCAACCAGTCCAATAAATGTTCAATTACTATCACAAACAGCCAAAATGATTTGAACAGGGAAAGGACAGTGAATTCTCATACTCATTTCCTCCATAGTATCTAGCACCGGGATACCCTTCGCTGTATTTGTTGGTCATAACCGACCCAACTGCTTGCATTACCGACGCTGATGTGAAATTCTCTGATGGTATCAGTTCAAGCCCCTGTCCAACATTCATATCATTTCCAACTATAAACTAAGCTTAAAATCGAAGTCCAAAGGAACTGAAGATACACATACGGTGTAAGTACCAAAATAACATCAAAGACAACATTGTCAAGGTTTTAGGACTAGCAGCCTAGCATGAATCAAAGCAATTGGAAACATATCTACACAAATTCCAATGATTATGATAGATAAATATATACCTTCCATTGCCTAGCTTTCTCTAGTTCAATGATGTCAGCAATCTCCGGATCTACCTCTTCAAGCGGAGCATTCAATTGCTTTGTCCACTAAAAATTGGAACTCGACAAAACTCAATTACATTATTGCCACAGCCAATACAAGATCCAATGAGACCATCAACATACTTGCTATTAGAATCATCGATATAGTGTGTGTGTGTGTGTGTATTAAAAATGAAGGAAACGAGATGTGAGATGGATTACAGTGATGCGGGAGCTCTCTTTCTCGCTAAGCGCTTCGCTAGGCAAAGAAGACTGTACAGAGGCATCAAAAGAAAATACAAACGATTAGGAAAAGAGAAAAGTGATTTATGGAAATGAATGAATAGAGAGACATAGATATCGAAGTGGTTGGTAGTTTGTAGGTGTATGCATGTGTATATGTACCATGTACCATGTAATAGAGGGAACCGCCATTAGGTAGAGGCCGAAGAGGTTTACTGACGGAAGAGCAGAGCCTCCGTAGTGCCATCGCCATTGCTATCTTCTGAATCTCGTCTCCCTCTCCCTCTCTCTCTCTCTCACACACACACACAGTCTCTCTCTCTCTCTAACGCATCCCGCACTTAAGTTGCCTGGATTTTCCGGTTGGGTGTACCAATTAGTGGGTTGGTGGTGATGTGATCGTCTGAACAAACTTAGAATTGCACTGACCTCCCTGAGGTTTCTTACAAATGTAGTAATATCCCCTAAAGGTTTGACAAATACGCTATTATTCTTTATTTTACAAACTATTTGATAAATTCTTTCTCCTTCTACAAAAATCATTAGTTTTGAAAAATAAAAGATTAGAATTTCTATTTTTAGTTTCTTAACTCTACTATCTATATAATATGACACATCCACACAAGTGTGACTCAGTGTAGAAGATAAGATTTTTATTTGCAACTGCACAAGAGAGAGGAGGGGGCGGGGTTGGTGGTTTTGAGTCGGTGTAAAAAGACAAAATTTTTTATTTATTGCTCGATGTTGAAATTAAAATTATTTATATATCTTACATTTTGGTGATTATTTTTTTATCATTTAATATTCCGTTATGTTTGCGTCTCCTATTCATATTTTATCTAAAGAAAGCACGTATACATTTTTAACCTATTACATAAAAAAAAATATTATAGCTTTTAATTTAACTAATCTTTTCTTCTTTAGTGTTTAAATTTTTTCTCCTATTTGAGTTTTAAATATTAAAATTAAATTAAATTTGAATTATATTGATCAATTTTATAAAATCATTTATGCGTCATGTTTTAGTAACCAATATTTATTTTTATAAAACTAATTTATTTTTTAATAAATCTTTTTATTTTTCATCTCCAACATGCATTTTAGTCAACATAAGACTCATGTGCATCGTGACCTGTTATATAAAATAAAATCTTTCGTGAACTTGTTATAACAAAGAGTTAACGTAACTTACTTCTATTGTTTAATATTTATTTTTCAATTACATCTTTAAATGTTGATTTTGGTTATTTTTATATAAAAAATATTGTAAAAAATCAAAATGATTTACCCTTTTATCTTTTAATTTTTCACTTTTTTATTAAAATAATAAATATTGACTCTGATCGATTTTGTGTGATTTTTTTCTTCTTTTTATTGATAATTAGTTTAACAAGAGTAAATACTGTGTACTTTCTAAATACTTTTCTTGTTGAATAAAAATCTCAATAGAAGAGTTTTAACCAAAAGATTAATGGGACTAATGATTTTCTTTAAATTTTACAGGCATAGGGGTTAATGAGAGGGTGTTCTTGGTATATAATATAACATAATTTGCGATGTCAGTATTTATTTTTAAGATGTTAACAAAAATTAGCTGGAGGAGGAATCTGTCAAATAATTATAACGTAAGGCATGAAAGTGCTTTTATCTGAATCTCAAGAGAGGCTCTTATATTTATCAGCAACTTCAGGGAAGGTCAGTGCAATTTATCCTACTCTAAAATAAACCCATCTAAAAAAAATATTCTAAAATAAAAGTATCAATAATTTTTTATTAATACAATAGTTTAATAAGTCTTTCCTTCTTTTATCTTTAGAAGTCAAAAACATTAGTATCCATGCTAAGACTCGTGTTTTTTATTTTTTGTGCTAGTATCGTGATAAGATTTAACTACTCCGATAATTAATATCAATTTTAAAAAAATTCCAAAAATTAAAAATAATTAATTATATTTTTTAAAAATATTTTTTTATTATCTCCTGTGCTAGTTCGAGGTGAAATTATAAATTGAAAAACCAGATCAGACCAAAAAACCGAACTAAACCGGCGGTTCAGTTCAATTTTTTATTCAAATTGATCCGGTCCGATTTGTATTTTTTCAAAATTTTTGGTTTGGTTTTCAATTTTTAACCGTTAGATCCCCGACCAAACTGGACCGGGTTGGTTTAGTATATGTGAGAATCTTATGAAATTGATTCTTTAAATTTAGCTTTAACAATTGGGCTTAAAAACTCAATTTATTAACAACCAGTTTATTAATAGTGATCGAGCCATTACAATGGGATCATTACAAATAGTAATTGGAAAATCATTGCAAAAAATTATGAAATCTATTAAAATACACTTGGCCCTTGAGATTCTTCCTTTTTTTATTTTTTTGAAATATGGGCTTAAGCCTAACTAAATCGAAAATCGGATCAAACAGAACTTAAATCGGTCAAGTCGAATTCGACCAAACCGATAGCCTTCAATCGGTTTTCAGTCCGTAAATGGCCAAACGGCCAAACTAGAATAATTATTTTGGTCGAATTTTTTGACCAAATCGAACCGATTTCACCCTTAGCTTAACCCCTAAGGCAGGCTTATCGTGCAAGCCGTGCGGATTACTTTGGGCTTTCGATCAGATCCATAAGACATGATCATTAGGTCTCGCCCAACAACCAATGCAATGGCCCATTACAACTCCTAATGCAAATAAGTGTCTAATTGGTGGAGTCAATTTAACCCAGCTTAATTGCTGGGCAATTACTAAATATGGTCTCATCCACTTCCTTTCGTGCAGATATAGCTATAGATATAAAATAGCAAACTAAGAAAAGTATTTTAAATTTGTCAAATTAACAAATTTAGGCCTCATTCTTTTTTAGATATCGAGAGGTAAACGTTAGGAGGAAGTCAGAAATAATCGTACGAACCAAACATTAGGTCAAATATCTCGTTTCAAGATCAAGTCACTTAGACTGTAATTGTATTGACCTGGTTGTTCGAATAATGTATTCCTTCAATTCTACTCACATGACGTGCGCCTTAGATAGATTACTTGCACAAACTACTTTAAGTTTTCGATGCAGTCTATAGACTTGATAGTTAAGTCTCATCCAGCAATAGGCCAATTGGATGCTGACTCAACCTATTACATCTTCTAATCAAAATAGTAATCTAATTGGCGGAGTCAATTTAACCCACATTAATTGGCCCGGCAATAAATATGGTCTCATTCACTTGTTTTGTGCAACTTTATCAATAGATAACTAAGAAAAGTAATTTAAATTTGACAAATTAACAAATCTAGACCTCGTGCTGTTTTAGCCGTGCAGAGCTGAGCTTTGGTTGTGAATTTATTATTCATTGACTTTCTCTAGTTTAATTTTTGGTCTCTGGAGTTACGTATTAGTCAATGCCAATAAATGCAGATGCTACGATAATCCTTCTATTTATAGAATCCCCTCAAATAATCTAATAATAATAATAATAGAGAATATGTCGTTCACTAAGCGATAAATAAAATATAAAAGGTCATAAATTTTGTATTGAAATTCATAAAATGTGTATTAATATTCGTGTTAGTTTGACATTATGTGTATATTATCCATTGTCTACTGAGTAATGGTTAGTAAAACTCAATAATAATAATTAGAGGTTGAACACATGAGATGCATCTTTAGGTGGATTTTTGTTAAAATTTAAATAGCTTGTGACATATTTTTATATATTTTATAATTATTTTTTAAATACACACAAAAGAAAAAAACACATGTAAAAAAAAAGACCTTAACTTGATTTAAGTATTTTTTGGTTTGCCCAAAACACTTGATACGAATTAAACGATTTGAGAGGTCTAAATATTTAATTTTAAGAGGTAATTTTGGTAGTGAAACAAATCGACACAATAATGAAATTGGGAACACCAAACTGGTACTCTTCTATTATACATTAGAATAGATGGTAAAGTATTAAAATTTTTGCCGCCATAACTTCAGGGTTCCAGAATAATATTTCGTGTAAGGCAGTCCTAACATAAAATCATAAAAAAAAAAAAAAACTCTTGAATCCCATAATTTTAGATTTAACTCCCCTCAGTATACTAATCTTATATATATCTCCAAATTTTTACTTGTGAATCTCTATTCAAATCCACAAGAATGATAGGAATCCTTTATCTCTCACATATTATAGAAAATAATATCGTTGTAAAAAAAAAAATTGAACAGACATCAACGAATACCCACAAGATTTTAGTCTATTACGAGAAAATTTAGTCCCTTACGAAAGAATCATATAATTTTTAGACAGAAAATAAAAGAATTATCTTTTTAAAATTTATAAATTTTTTTACAAATTTTGGACAAAAGTATATTTTTACAATAAAATAATGGGATTTTTCATAATTAACTAAACTAACGAAGCAATGAAAGTACCATACTTCATATGCTGTTATAAAATCTCACCTCTTATTAATGTTCTTTTTTTTAAATATATTTTTCTATACTAGATGTTCTTTCTAAATTTGCGATAGGATTCTATGAACCTTTTTTTTTCCTAATAAAATGGTGCATCTATTTGTTCATAATTAAAAAAATAAAAAATTGTATTCAAATTATACGTACAGAATCAATCAAAAATAAAATGGTGCATGTCTGTATTTGTCCTTTTTTTGCCAACAACATTGCTTATTGAACCTCGCATCCTATATGAACTCGGTCGCATATTAAATATGTTCACCGTAATATTTTTTTTGTTTACATTAATCTTGTAATATAAATTAAATTAAGAAAAGTCTACACGTTCAGACTATATGTACAAATTCGGTCATAGATAAAATCACGCGTATATTTTTTTTGGGCTAACAACATTACTGTTTTAAATTAATATGTAGGTAAAAAGAATATCTTTTATGTAATTTCAGTTAAAATTTTGATTTCACTGCCCAAATTTTTTGGCTTACTCCTAACCTATATGAACACGATCGCTTATAAAAAATGTTCACCGTAATATTTTTGTATACTTACATTAATCTCATAATATAAATTAAATTAGAAGAAAGTCTACATGCTTAGATTATATGTACAAATTCGGTCAAAAATATATTTAGAATCGTTTGATACATGAAATTTTTCAAAATAATATGAATTTTATGATTGTGAATATAATCTATATATGAATATGTGTACATACATAGTAGGTGTACCTGGTTCATGAATTAATGTACCACAAACAGAAATATGGAATAATTCATGGTATTTAAAACCACCAGGACACATTCACTCACCGTCCCAACAGAATTCCATACATAACAGAACGCTCATATTTCCCGGTTCTCTCTCTCTCTCTCTCTCTCTGCAGACACTCCTACCTCTAGTCCACTTCACAACCTCCTACTAGCCGATCCTCCCTCCTCCCTCCTCTCTTTCTCTCTCTATACCGCCATGGGATCCCTCGAAATCGAAGCACCAACCAACGAAGCGGCAACAAAACCGGAAAACGTAGAAGACCAAGAGATCGACGAAGACGAACAGAGCCCTGTCGAGCAAGTCAGATTAACCGTATCAAATCACGACGATCCGACCCTACCCGTATGGACATTCCGGATGTGGTTCCTGGGCCTCCTCTCCTGTACCCTCCTCTCTTTCCTCAACACTTTCTTCGGGTACCGGACTGAACCCCTCATCATATCCATGATCTCGGTCCAAGTTGCCACGCTCCCAATCGGTCGGTTCATGGCCCGGGTTTTGCCAAATACGAAGTTCCGGATCCCAGGTTTCGGGTCGACGGAGTTTTCGCTGAACCCGGGTCCGTTTAACATGAAGGAGCATGTTTTGATTTCGATTTTCGCCAATGCCGGTGCCTCGTTCGGCAACGGAGCGGCTTACGCCGTTAGTATTGTGAATATAATTAAGGCTTTCTACCACCGGAAAATCTCCTTTTTGGCTAGTTGGATTCTTGTTATCACTACTCAGGTAATATAGCGAGATCTATATACATATATTATATATTATATATGATTATGATCAAGTATTGTTCACTATTCTATACATATGTATGAAGTCCAGTTTTGTTTACTTGCAGTTCATTTGTTATCAATTCGAAATCGTTTATTTTGTTTAGATTAGTTTTTAGATTTCACAAAATAATTTAGTTTAAACATTTATTGATATGTGATTAATATTTGAGTGGGCTGAAATTTTTTTTGTCATCGAAGTAGAATATCAAAATGGTGTGAGTAAAAAACTTTGTTTATTCGAGAGTGAACAAAACTGAACTCATAGTATTATTTAATTTTATAGTCACCTAAGCCAATAACTGAATTTTTTGTTCATTTGTTTTTTAAAAGTTTTATTTTGGATCAATTTTTTATTAATATCTCGCCGATAAATATAAATTAAATTTTATAATAGAGAAGAAAGAAACACAAAATCTTAAAAAATTTTGACTTATTTTTTTGTTTTTCATTTTTCCTTTTCATTTGATTCATATATTTTTATTTTTTTTAATTTTCCTGTAAATCATTAATAGTGATCAGAAATTTACAAAAAAATAGAAAAGAACAAAAAAAGGCTAAAAATTAAAACATTCCAAACACATCCACGTGCATGAATACAAAAAATTAGAAGAGTTGCTATGGCCTAGTCAAGTGAGATCTTTCGGTATGTGTGTATGGGTTCAGTCTGAATTTAGGTTAGGTTCGGTTTGTCTGTTTGCTGTTAGGTCTGAAAATGATGCTAGACGATGGCACCGCTATATCCTGCTACGGCCAGCACCCGAACTATGCAAAAGAATCGATGCGGGAGGTTCTTGTCCATATATATACCGGTTCCCCTGCCTTTAGTGATTGACCGAACAAATAGGCCTAGATGAGAGATTCTAACAGCTGATAGAATACACGTGTGTGTCTCTCTGCGCACTCTAATATGTATGCTTGGTAACTTTTGCTAATGTGGGCAAGGGGTGTAGGTTCTGGGATACGGTTGGGCTGGAATCCTGAGGAAGTACGTGGTGGATCCGGCATTAATGTGGTGGCCGAGCAGTCTCGTTCAAGTTTCTCTTTTCAGGTAATTAAAACCGATGTCGTATTTTAGAATCTATATTACGTTATGCATGCTGCACCTTTTTGACTTTTCTACCCTATGGTTTGCAATTATTACTCTTACATCCCCTAGTGAATTGGAATATTTCCCAAATTTCTTCCATTTATGAGGGGGATAGGAATTTTGTATCCATTTTTGTCCCAAATTCATAACAGTTTCCTCTTTTCAGGTAATTGAAACCGACGTCGTATTTGGAACCTATATTACGTTATGCATGCGGCACCTTTTTGACTTTTGTACCCTATGGTTTGCAATTATTACTCTTACATCCCCTAGTGAATTGGAATATTTCCCAAATTTCTTCCATTTATGAGGGGGATCTGAATTTCGTATCCATTTTTTGCCCCAAATTCATAAATTTTTCTCTTCCATTTTCTTGCAAGAAAAGATTCACAAAAAGATATTTATACCCAAAATATAAAAAGTCTAGCTATAAGTACTTTGCAGTTGTGGTGCTAGCCTAACATATTTGTTTCAATCTTTTTTGGTCTTGTGTTATAGTACAAGACATAAAAATTTACCTTTTTATTGCATGGCAATTCACATTTTTTGACTTTTCATCTTATTTTCTTGCGAACATATAAAAATTTCTTATGCATGGGATATTTTACAGTAATATTTATTGGTGACTATTAAGTAATTTTATTTTATGATAAACAGAATGGAGGAATGTGTAGAGGAAAAGAATCTAGAAGTTAAATAGATATTCTTAATTTTTTTGAGACCGTACCACTCTTAACTTTTCTACACCATAATTTCGGTCCGTTTCACAGTGCAAAATATGTTCCAATCTAAAATTTGCAGGGCTCTCCACGAGAAAGACCACAACACAGGGATGTCACGAGGGAAATTCTTCTTGATAGCACTTGCCTGCAGCTTCTTCTGGTACATCTTCCCGGGCTACCTCTTCCCCACCTTGTCAAACATTTCATGGGTCTGTTGGGCATTCCCCAACTCAGTCACGGCTCACCAAATAGGTTCAGGAATGAAAGGTCTCGGCATTGGATCCCTGACCCTCGACTGGTCTGTCATAGCCTCATACCTCGGCAGCCCCCTCATAACCCCGTTTTTCGCCATTGTCAATGTCTTTGTGGGATACACAATAGTACTCTATCTGGTTGTCCCAGTGGCCTACTGGGGATTGAATTTGTACCAGGCCAAGAATTTCCCTATTTACTCATCGCATTTGTTCAATGCCCGGGGGCAGCTTTATAATGTGACAGCGATTGTGAACGATCGGTTTGAGATAGACATGTCGGCTTATGAGAAGCAGGGGAGGATAAATCTCAGTGTGTTCTTTTCTCTGACTTATGGGATTGGTTTTGCTGCTGTTATCGCTACCCTCTCGCATGTCGCCTTGTTCAACGGAAGGTAATTTGTTCCGTGTTGTTATCGTTCTCTAAGTAATCGTTGTCCTGTTCTTCGCATCATATTCAGGTTTAGGTAACTGAAAAAACCATGTTCTTTGTGTTTCTGAGACGTGGGTTGTTTTTCGTATAAGTTATCGGAAAACAATTTCTCAAACTATGTTAGAAAATCTTTCCTGTTTGGCTAGAAATCTTTAAAAAGAAGCATTGAAAACACTACTATAACACAAGGAAAACATTGCATAGAGTTTGTTTCAAGCTAAGTTTTTCTCAAGGAAGATCCTCTTTTCTTCTGTGCTACCACAATTTCTATAAACATTCCATGTTTTCATAACCTAAGAAGGAGAAATTACAACCTATAACTAATGGGTGGATAACCCTAAAGGGTTGGTCCAGTGAAAGCATTGTAGCGAAGTATGGGGCTTACTCCTTAAGCTCACAGATTCGACCCCTATTACCAGGAGAAAATAACCCTTAGGATCACAGGAGTTTTGTCTTCTCGTTAGTGTGCTGGAATTAGTTAATATGCGCATACTTTGGCCAAAACGCTTGGTCATGAAGAGAAAAGTAATTAATGGGTGGACGAATTTTAATAAATGAACGAGTTTTATTAAAACACGACATCAATTGCAACACTGGAGGCACGATAAGAAAATTCGACCAACATTGGGTCACGGCGCATAGGAAGGTGGGCTACGTGCTAAGATAATATCGTTTTGGCACCCCAAAACCTGCTTGAAACCTGCCCAAATACTAGCCAACTGTTTAGACAGTTTTTGGAGAGTCAAAACGATGTCGCTTTGGCCTGCAACATTTTCATGTAAACAGTGGACAGCGAAATTCCTGGGTGTCTTTTATGATGTTGAGAGTGATTTTCTAGTAGCATAATTGATTTGTGTGGATCATATATATGTAGTGAAGTGTACATCAGGGCGTGTTGCGAGCCAAGACAACAGCGTTTTGACTCTCCAAAATCTGCCTGAATATTGTCCAACCATTTGGACAATTTATGGAGTGCCAAAACGACGTCGTTTTGATTCGCACCACATCCTTATGTATGCAGTGCATAACAAGATTTCCGAGTGGCTTTTTACGAGGTTTGAGAGTAATTTTTTAACAGCATAATTGATTTGTGTGGATCATATATAGTGAGGTAATTGGCTGGTGGTATATGCAGAGAAATATATGAACAATTCCGAGAATCATACAAAACGGAGAAGATGGACATTCACACAAAACTAATGAGGAAATACAAGGATATACCCAGCTGGTGGTTTCACCTAATGCTTATAATTTCATTAGTACTCTCTTTGGCACTTTGCATCTTCATGAAAGATGAGGTTCAAATGCCATGGTGGGGTCTCATTTTCGCAGCTGGCCTCGCGTTGATTTTCACCCTCCCCATCAGCATCATAACTGCCACAACTAATCAGGTAAATTAAGTTGAATTCAACTTGTTAATTCCGTAAATTGAGTTGCAGAGTCTGCTTTTGTGTACGGAATCACGTTTTGCGTCTTGTTTATGCTAATTTCCAAAACTACTTTGCTAGTATTAATGCGTACAGATCTAGACACGGATGTATTTAGAATAATTCAATACACGCAGGGTTCAAAAAATAATAATGGTCCTACATGCATCAGACGATTCCGGACACACTTGTGTTCGAATCTGTGCATGTAGACTTTTGTAACGGAGAAACAACCCTACAACCAGACCCTTTGGACTTGATCGTGCAACCCAAACCTCTGGAAGAAATTAACTAGAAGAGAAACACACCGTCACGACCCCCATTTAAATCAGAGTACTCACCCAATGAGAAATCGAATCCCAAACTTGAAAAAGTTTTCCCCGAACTTAATACTTGCCCTTACTATTGGGACAACCCCTACGTGTATGTAAACTTGTTCTATTACGAATGCTTTCAAGCACACCCTCGCATGGTGTGTGTGCTCCACACAGTGCCGGAGTGAAATGGGGGGACTTGCCACCCTCATTTCCAAAGAAAAGTTTTTGCTAACTATTTTAACACCCTAAACTAATGAATTCAAAACAGAAAATTTGAAAATACTTATTTTAAAATTGTACCCATGTATATATAGTGAAAATTAAGAGATCAACAACGTATCACCTAGTTTTTTGAGTGGCCATATTCGTGCTTTTATTTTCATTTTTTTTTTGTTTCTACCACAATAACATAACATGCATTTTTAGCAATGAAAATTATCGAAACTAAATTTCGGAACAAAATAGATGATGATTTCCTTTCAAATATTTTCATATATACTGAAAGGGGAGTTTCTTTGAAGTTTGATTTAGAATTAATATTACACTATTTTTTGGGATTTGAAAGAATGTTAAATTTCATTTTGACATATCGTTAAATTACTTTTGATTTATGTTGATGAAATTAACTTTAGAACATGCGAGGTTTTTGTTTTCTGTATTACAGATGATTAACTTTGGAATAATTGTACTTTTTTTAGTATTAAATGTAATAATTTTGTTACTAATAACTAATTTAGTCTAATTTTGCCATCTCTTCCTTTCAAATCCTAGCTCCATCCCTATCCATGTGTGTGAAAGTGTGCGTTCAAGTACTTGTGATTTTAGATGTTTAGATCACAAAATAGCATTTCTATTTGTACAGAAGTGCACAAGTAAATTTATGAAATGGATGGTTTTAAAAAAATCCCATAATAAAACCTAAAAATGATTGTTTAGATCACGTGTTTTGTACAAAAGTGAAGTGTTAAAAATCTTCACGATTCTATTTTTACTTCTCGAGTTTATTCGATAAGAGAAAATAGTACTTTTTATCTGCTCGAGTTTATCTATACAAAATTTTGTTCTAATTAAAAATCTACGATATGCCTCGGCTTCAAGAATAGCATAGATATGTCATTTTGAACGAGTATTCAATACAAAACTTCCATTTATGCCCCCTCTTATTCCAAATTGTTAAAAAAAGTTTCCTTGTTATGGCAGACACCAGGACTAAATATTATCACAGAGTATATAATGGGGGTCATATTACCTGGAAGACCCATAGCCAATGTTTGCTTCAAAACCTATGGTTATATGAGCATGAACCAAGCAGTCTCCTTTCTCAATGATTTCAAGCTGGGCCATTACATGAAGATCCCACCAAGATCAATGTTTATTGTGCAGGTATTACCTCTTTTTCCAATGGAAAACTCAGTTCATAGAGTTGTTGCCAAACACACCCTTAAATATTCCTAGGAAATCAAGAGCATGGTGATCTATTTTGGAAGAAGACAACTGGAACTGCTAGTTTCTGTGTATTCGTCATGAGAAAAAAAATGATGAATTACCGCTTAAACTAGCTGATTTCAGGCAGCATTCATTGGATGTATGGCTAGGACATTGGATTCGAGCTATAGTGTAGTTTTGTTCGTTTTGCCCACGAAACTATGTCGTTTTGAAATATTCCGCGAATTGTTATCAAAATGCATGAAATCAAAATGACATAGTTTTGAGAGCAAAAACAAATAATACTATATCATTTTGCCTGCAGTACAGGGATTGTACTATAGCTTGCAAATCCAATTTTCGGACGAACAATACTATCATTTTGCTTGCAGTACAGGGACTGTACTACAGCTCCTATATCCGATTTTGATCAATAGAGCTATAAATGAACCAAATCGAGCCCAAAAAATGAGGTTGTAAGTTTAGCTAAAAAACTTGACAAGTTTTGAGTAGTGTTACTCGACGTACCATGTGAGTTGGCTCTTGTTAGAATTTGTCTGGGATTTGCTCCATCGTCACATTTCTTGTTGGTGTCACACTTCTCAAACGAATTCTAACAAGAGCCAACTCACGAGCTAGCTTGAAAAACTTGTTTTTCTATGTAGTTTTCAAATGAAGAAAAACTTATTGAATGCAAATCATTTTTTCGAAACAAGATTTAGAACATGTGGACCTTGGCTTATTTATCTTGTTTGGTAATTCTTGATAATGTAAAGCACACACGCGAGAGATTACTCACAACACTCAACAAATATTTATTGCAAACTCAAAACAAAAATACAAGCATTCAGTAGTATGCTTTCCAACATTTATCTACTTTTCAATAAGGAGAACACGAGTCGAGTTTCAATAGCTTGGTTCGTTTTACGACAATGGATTTTAATTAGAAGATTTTGTACATCCCAAATGCATATTGCTAGACAAACTTGTATAGACAAATATAGATGATAAAATAAATAAAAAAGAGAATTTGGTTAGTTAATCATTTGACCTTCTTGTGGTTTTTTCATTTACATAAGAGTAAGTCTACAAATATATTTTTGAAACACAAATCCGAATATATTCAAAATCATTCGATACATGTGAAACTTTCTAAAATAATATGAATTATATATATATTGAACAGTTTCGGTCATATTCAAGTTCGGATGTGTGTTTTAATTACAGGTGTAATTGTAGACTTTCTGTTTATATAACCACCAATTATTGTAAAAATTATCTACTTCTATGGTGAATTTAGTTAAACTCCTCCTCCCTTTGCAGTGTGCCGGAACCATCATAGCCGGAACCATCAACACCGCAACAGCATGGTGGCTACTAACCAGTATCGAAAACATATGCCAAGACAATCTCCTCCCACCAAACAGCCCTTGGACTTGCCCCAACGACCGTGTCTTCTTCGACGCCTCAGTCATCTGGGGCCTGGTGGGTCCCAAACGCATCTTCGGAACCCTCGGGAACTACAGCGCCCTCAACTGGTTCTTCCTAGCTGGCGCCTTGGGACCACTCCTCGTGTGGGGCCTACACAAAGCCTACCCCCATCAAAAATGGATCACCATGATAAACCTCCCTGTACTTCTCGGAGCCACCGCGGCTATGCCGCCGGCGACTACTCTCAATTTCAACAGCTGGATTTTCGTCGGAACTATTTTCAATTTCTTTGTTTTTAGGTACAGGAAGAGGTGGTGGCAGAGGTACAATTACGTGCTCTCGGCGGCGTTGGATGCTGGGCTGGCTTTCATGGGGGTGTTGATTTATTTTACGCTAAGTATGGAGAATGTGAGTTTGGAATGGTGGGGAACTGATGGGGAGCATTGTGGTTTGGCTTCTTGTCCTACTGCTAAGGAGATTCATGTTGATGGGTGTTAATTATATTGATATTTATGTTATTTTAAGGAATATATATTCTACAGAGCAATGTTATGTTTCCAAAAAAAATTTTCCGAAAATATTTCCGAATTTAAAATTAAAAGTTAAGATTCATTTGAATTTTAAAAGTTTACACACTTAAGTACATATACATTATTCATTTTAAATTCTGAGATATTTTTAAAAAACTTTTTCTGAATCCATAGGCTTTCCCATATTCTATATTAAAATATTTCTTATTTAATTTTATACGTTCTTTACATAGCACGGATTTTTACTAGTTTATTATTATCTTAGGGAATATGTTTTCCATGTTGATATTTATTGTTATATTTTGGGGAATATATTTTCATAAAAGTAGGGTGTTTAACATGAGAAATGTTTGTCATTGATTTTTTATTACTAATGTATTTCACCATGCTTGTTATTGATTCATATTTGAGAAAATATAAAAGAAAGCTAGGGACGAAATTAAGATTCGACGTTTGGATTGAGTTTTTTATGAAAAAAAAGAGAAATAAATGTAATTTGGGGGTCCGAATTATAATTTTTTAAATATTTGTTTAGGTTCTAAATTGAGGGAGCCTGACCTTTCCCTATCCCGGTCTCTATGTAGTTTTTGCCCATGTATACAGCAGACTCATTCATCCGGAGAAGTCTATGGTACAACATTGAAATTAACCAAAAAACTGGCATAACTATTTTGAAATGTTCCTTACAACTTGTTCGTAATTTCAACTAATGTGTAATTAGTTTCATAAAAATGCGTACTAATTAAAGTTATGAATTTTGTATCAGTGAACGTATTGATTTTATTATTGATACTGTACATACCGGTAATGGTAGGTACCGGCGTATCGTTTCAGATTTATCACTTAAATAAATGTATATTTTTAACAAAAAATTACATTGAACATATAAAATAAAATCTCACAATTTAAAACTAAATCACCAAACATAAAAATTAATGATTTTAGCCCAAATTTATATTTAATATCCAAAAAAAAAAATTATTTACGGACCAGGACGATACCGGCCAGTATTGGCTGAAACATGTTGGAACAATTCAGAACAGTCTGAAATAGGCCAGAGCTGGCCGAAACAGTACGCCAGTGATCCGGTACCGTTTCTTGGTTGGCACGGGGACGCGATTAATAACGATGGTACTAATGACCAAAAAGTACGCTTATCATACGAAAAAAATCTACGTATCATGGACTAAAAATATGTGTACCATTCTTCAAAACTATGCGTATATATACTTTCAAGGTATATTCCCAGGTAACTAATACAAAATAGTACGTGATAAACACCAAAAATATATAAGATGTAGCCAAAAATGCGTAAAATTTATATAGTTCACCCGATGTGTACCGTAGCTTTCTCTCGTCTATTGTATCGGTTTTCTCTAAAAACAAATTGAAGCATATTTTGAGATTTATCTAACAAAATTGAACTGACCGCAATGATAAAATTTTGAATCTGTCCCATATTGGCTTATCGTCTCATTAGTGACTAGATAGCTGTTGAGAGTATAGAGAATTGTACAACAACTCATGTAGTGCGGACAAAACGATCTCGTTTTGCTCGTAAATTATTACCAAAGTATTTTCTCTTGAAATTACGTCGTTTTGACCTCATGTATTTTGATAACAATTGATAGACAAAGCGTTATCGTTGAACTCACCGCATGGACAAATTATAAATTCAATAGAAAAGAGGGAAAAAAGTAGAACTAGTAGTTCTTTAGAAGGCTTCACATGTAATGCCTCGCTTTCTCGGAACATTACATTAAAATTCAATCTTATTTTGATTTATAAAACAGGAAGTAAAAGAAAATCTTCATTTATTAACAACCATCAAATATTATAACTGAGTTTTCAAAGTGCGAAATTAAAAAAAAGAAAATACCCTTATGGGTTTACATTATTTATTCCAAAATAAGTTTAAACAACAGAGCAGCTAAGGGTATGGCAGCCATATATTGAATTTCTCTTCTGTGACAACCGGCTCCTCCTGCTCAGGTGGGAACTCCGTCTGCTCGTCTTCATCTGGCATGAAACATCAGGGGCAGAGAAGTTGCTCCGATGAGTAATAAAACTCAGTAGAAATTCATATCCGAAAAACAAACCCAAGATACGAACAGTATAGCAGATAAAATAGTAGAGTGAACAGAGTAATAAGCTGTGGAATATAAGCACGTAGGTTTGTTATGAATCTTACATTTATTTTTCTAGGATTCACAAATTCGGAAACCCAATTCTACCCTCTTATACATTAGCATAGGCAATCGGTTGATATTGACCAGTCTTTACCTATGGCAAGACAGGGACCTTCTACCGTCCACTCAGGTCAATACCTACTTTACTCGATCTAGATCCCACGAACGTAGCTTCACCAAACCCAGTCACAACGAACCTTAATCGCTTCTCCTTATCAGTTCAAGGACGCGCAAGATACTAGTCGCCACTCTCTTAGGTTCGGAGTTGCCATCGCAGACGTCCCGAAGTCACCTCCAATTGTCTCCAACTCCTCCTACTTGGAGCCCTTATAATCAAATTATAATTAACTTAGCATAATTACGCCACAAACACATGGGTTAAAACTCGAATCAAACTGCCACCACAGGCCAAACCGGTTTTACTATTTCCTGTAACGTTCCTTAGTGTCTCTACACATTATCCGAATACAATGCACGCTTTGACACTCTCCGCTTCCGTATCACAAGTGGCATCCGGTTCAGTGTCCCTAACGTATGACTCTAGGTTTTTCCAAAATTAAATACACAAGTTTTGAAAATAAATTTAGCAGTATAACGATTATAAAATGAGCTAATCAGAATTTTATTAACGCAACGGAACAAGCAGGATCTTGACACAAATTCATTTCCTTCACATAGCAAGATTATCCAATCGAGTTGGTAAACCTGCTCTCACGAAAATTCCATGGACATCAGGTAAATAAGTGTATACTTGTGCAAATGTATGTGTAGGTAGGTTTGATTTCCATCATCGGGCACGTACCCACTTAATGGAAATAGGCCTTGTACATACTCCATAAATGGGTTCTGATGGAAAGAAAAGCAACCATGGCTTCCACTAATTTAGATTATCCAATAAAACAACCGACTAATTGATGGGTTCCAATATGTAACAATATGACAGAACCTTGTTCCAGATTTTGGGAATTCATCTCAAGCATTCATATCTAGGAGTCATTTGATGCCCAAATCATATTTGCGAAAAATACTAATTTCCAGCTCAAATTTTCAAATATCAGAGCATAAACATAACATAATATCATACCAATTCTTCTTCTGAAGAAAAAAAAACATCCACAACATAGACTTATAGATATATGGTTCTACATATTGATCGATCAAAGGTTGTAGGTGAATTTTTTTACCTCGATTGGTGATCTCTGTCTCAACTCTCAAACTCCTCAACCTCCTCCGTGAATTTCTGCTTGTGAATGACTGATGAAGAACCTAAATTTACAGCCCTAAACCTTGTTGCTCTCAGCTTGCTCTTTGATCTCCGGATGTGATAGTAAAAGAAAAAGTGTGTGCGTGGATAACCCATGGCTACCTTATATGGGCATCACAAGTTTGAATACAAAAAAAAATAGCAATAAATTGGCTTTGGAAATTCAAGGGTTTCCGAGGAAAATTTCGAGAGGGCAGAATGCACTTAGAAAGAATAAAGGGGAGTTAAATCCTTAGGCCAAGTTTCTTCACCCAAAACAGCCAAAGGAACACCAAGGGCCATGGAAAATTCAAGAAGTTAGGCAGTGGGATTTATGAGATGAAACGGATGGGTTAGCAAGTTGTCTCCTATATTCTTTAACCAATGTGCACAATCATGGCCATACAAAAAAAAAAAATTAGGTACTTCTCACACCTTAAATCCATCCGTCCACTTGCGTTCAGGTCTAATCGGTCGACTAACTAATAAAATAATAATAATAATAATTGCCACAACAATTATGATAACTAAGATTAATAACAATGTTATAAAAAAAAATGTCGGGTTATTACATCACATTTTTTCTGTGGCCCTATATTTTTAGCCTTCGGCTGCTACAATATGTACAATATGCAGAGGAATTGTATAGCCAATGTGCACGAATTTTGAATGCCAATGGGATATTTGTAATGTGCATCGTGATTTCAGAGTTTTTGTTTCAAAACGATCAAAATTTATGTTTTCACGAGTTTTGAAGAAGATAAGTTGGCCTCAAATAGCTGAAATTATTCAAGTTTTAATTATATTGTAAAGTTCTTAAGTTCCAAGGGAAGGAATGCAAAGATAGCCAATAATTCTTTGACTTTTTTTACTTGCTCATCATGGTTTGTGGAATTTGATTTGGAATTTGGGACACCCGTAATACAAATCAGCTAGTTCTTTGAATCAATTGGCTTTGTCATCTAGAGAAGGCAATTTTGAGAACTCTGTATATTTTGAAAGATAATGAATTTGATGGACTTTTTCATACCATTTCGTCTTTTGAATTCTAGCCCCTTGTTTGAGTTCATCATAATTAAAAATATCCGATGTTTCTTCTCGTTGAAAGACTATTAAGAAAGTTGGGGCAGAAATAAGAAGTGTATAGAGAGTTCATGAGACTGAAGCGAACGTTGGTGATGACCGTTTATGTGTAAATTTTGACATTTGAATAAAAAAATCCAACAATCATATAAATCTATACAAATAATTACTCCTTAAAGCATGCCCCAGAGCATAGCTAATTGGGTCATTTAGCTATTTTGAATAGCCCAACAACAAAAAAAGTCCGCCTAACAGGCTCAATTAAGACTAGCTATAATATTTTTATAAATAATACTTAACTTAATATTTTCTTAATCACTGTTCACCCACAAAAAATAATTTTTTATTTTTTATTCCCACCTCTTCAACTCTCTCTCTCTCTCCCCCTCTCTCTCTCTCGTGTTTTTTTAGAACAAAGCAATATTTAAAGGCGATAATAGTTATACTAGACAAAATTATTGGAATGATGATTGACAAGTGACTAGCTAAAATTAAAAAGTAGATAATTGGCTAGACATTTTAGTTAGGAGCTTTTGGACATACTATAAGAAAATCTCCAACATGCTATTTATTTGAGGCCTGTTAGTCAAAATACATAGTAAAATACACTTTTTTATAAGTCCAACAGATTAGTCAAATGACTTGACATTTTATCTATTTGTATTTTGACTAGTTACATCTAGCTAATTATTAGAGTCTAGGCAAATATTAATAACCAATCAATAAGTACCACATCATCAAATATTTCGTCAAACATATATTGATTTATTTTTTCATATAATTTGACTAGGCAAAATAACAGAGCACATAAACAAAAAGAACTTAGACAAAATATTTTTTTACATACCTTTTACTAAGTATAATGGCTATTAGCATTGGAGATACTCTTATCAAACAAAAAAAAAACTGAACCGATTCTACCCAAATTAATTTCGGTCTCTACGTAAAATCGATTGGAATTTGTACCGGTATGCGAAATTTCTATTTGAACCGATCGGATTCGGATTTTATGTCTACAAACTAACCGAACACAAAACGATTTCACATGGAAAAAGTGTAACAATCATAATAAATGTATACAAACAATAGCTCATTACTGAAAAAAAAAAAAAAACCACTCTGCGAAACTCTATATGCATTTGAGAAGAATCCCTCCTTTTGGCCATCTAATTTCTTCACAAGAGGAGTGACCAACTGAGCTAAGTATATTCCATTTTCTTCTTCATGCAATCTGTCATGAACTTCCAACCGATTTCAATGGAGCAGCATACCTAGACGAAAACCCGCGACAAGAATAATCGTCATCATCTTCCTCCCAACCATCGTCGAAGTTCTGAGCATAGCTCAACGGGTCATAGTTGAATCCACCACCACCGATGGCCGGTCTTTCGGATTTGAACATATCTTTTATGTTCCAACCAACCCTCCTTTGCCTTGTCGTTGTAGAACTGATTCTTCTTCTTCTTCTTCCCCCTCCTCCTCTTCTTCCCCATGGAAGTTTCAGCTTCATACGGCCCCAGCACGAGAGTGTTCCATCTTGTTCATATGTGTTGGCTCCAGGAGATTCATCTATCTCCATGGACGTCATCCTCTCTCCTCTCTCCTCTCTCTCTTTGAGTGAGAAGTTGAGTGTGTGATAGATAGGAGAAGTAGATATTATAGAAGTAAAAGTTTTTGTTGGAGAAAAATTTTCAAGAAAAATTTTTAGAATTCAAAATGAATGGGCTAAATTTACTTGAGTTTGTAGGCTTTCAAATCTCAATAAATCCTAACTCTCGATTTTGAATTCGAAAAAAATTTTAGAATTTTTTTTCTAAAATTGTAGCACTCCTCGTTATAAAATCATGGCCGGGTCGGATTCAGGGGTGGTTAAGTGGGGTCACTTGACCCCCTCAACTTTCCAATATTTATATTATTATTTGAGGTCTAAAAATTAGTCAGTGATTTTGTCCCTTCAAAGTATTATTTGCCCCAAGTATTGTACTTGAAGTATGAAAATTGTCCTAAAAAAGTATAAAAATTTACATAAACATTTCACCTCTATCAAGTATTTTATCTAAATAAAAAATAAGTATTTTTAATATGCATAATTGTTGTAGGCCAAAATACGCAACAGTGGGCCTTCGGCCCACGATCATCCTCAAACGGTTTTTGCTCGGCCCAAGTTCGGCTAAACCCAAGAGCAGCACTATGCATCTTCAGTACTTATCCGCGGCATATTAATGCTCGGCATCGTCGTTCTGATTAACATTGCATTTTTCGTCTCTCGGCCGAAGCACCTATTGTTCTACGCTCGGCCTCCGCATGTGGGAACGTGCAGGCATGCCCGCCCGATCCGCACGGAGGTGGGACACGTGGCAACGCCTCCATGGTTTCCGGACAATGAGGGCACTTTTCTCAGCCAAAGCTTGCGGCAAGCGGTTGGTTCTCTACACTATAAATACTCCAACGGCACTCCTATTGCATGTACATGCACACTCGTGTTAAAATTACTTTCAAGTTGCTTTCGCTCCTTTTAGAGGCTAACTTGATCATCGGAGCGCCTGCCGGAGATCCAACCTCGGTTGGCGCTAATTTAGTATTGAGTGTTTTACAGGTTCAGCAAGAGGGTTCTCCATCCGACTTTGAGAAGTCTAATTCGGATTCTAAACTCCACAATAATGTACAAAAAAAATATTTTGCATTTAAAAAAATAATTGATGAATAATATTTTATATGTCCATAGTTTAATAAATATTTTAATTTTTTAGTTAACGAATGACTATTTTTTATATATTTTCTTAAATAAGAAAAATCGTTGAGTGCTGTATTAAGTCAATATGTATATAAGATTTTATATTTATCTCTTATTAGAAAAATATTCGTCATATAATTTCAAATAATATTTTGACTCCACTAATTAAAATTTCTGACTCCGCCATGAATCATAGGATTGTTTTTTCTGGTTATGTATGAGTGAAGGAATGGAAAAGAAGAAACGTAGGCGATAGGGTAAGGTGGGGTGAGTGAACCTCTCTCTC
The DNA here is from genome assembly GCA_014822125.1 of Arbutus unedo. Classification (NCBI taxonomy): domain Eukaryota; kingdom Viridiplantae; phylum Streptophyta; class Magnoliopsida; order Ericales; family Ericaceae; genus Arbutus; species Arbutus unedo. The sequence continues at coordinate 38,147 of JABCMJ010015593.1, forward strand.
CTCTCTCTCTCCCTCCCTCTCTGTGAGAGTGAGAAGTTGAGTGTGTGATAGAGAGGAGAAGTAGATATTATATAATCATGGAATTGTTTTTTCTGGTCATGTATGAGTGAAGGAATGGAAAACAAGAAACAGAGGAGATTGGGTAAGGTGAGATGGGATATGGTGTGGTGAGTGAATGATTAAAGATATGTCCATTTGAACTGATTTTGACAAGCAAAAGGAATCTTTATTTTATGATACTTTTGTACTTTGTTAAGCAGTGCAAGAAATGACTTAAAACCAATTTAACAAATTCATGAAGACAAATTATTTATGTACAAGTGTGTCTAGAATCATCGAATACATATAAACTCACATAATTATAAAAGGCTCCGTATGTATTCAACGATTATAAATACATTTATGTCTAAATATGCATGAATAATTTGTATTCTTAATTTTTTCAAATCAATTTTCTCAAACGGTTTCACAATTAAAGTTGTTCCATGAGGCTTTGGCAAGTGAATTTTTCTGGTTACGTCTCTCTCTGTTAGCAATTTACAGAATCTCAATACGGATCTAGGAGATACAAATGTAAAAAATAACGCGATCGCAAGAAAAAACACACAAAAAGTTTGATTTACGTAGCTCATTCTTTTATTACAAATATTATTGCTGAGTAAAGAATTATTATTGGTACGAAACTTCTGACCAAGCCTGAGGGCTGGTCCGCATAGAGAAAGAGAGTTTTGACTCCAAAAATAAAAGTACTAAAATACATCAAGTGGTATCGTATATAAGATTAATCGTATTTAGGAAGAGCTTTATTGACCCAAGGAGGGGTAATCCATCCATTGAATTTATAGGCAAAAGGCTTATCACCTGTATGGAATTAGATCTCAAATTATTGTGAAGTAAAAAATTCTGAAAAATGGGAATAAATATTCTTGCACTAATTGTTACTGCAATGTTCATTCTAATTCCTAATGTTTTTCAACTTATCATCTATATACAATACAGGTATATGACACATTACACTCATTTTTAAAATAAAAAATAAAAAATCATTCAAAAATTCACATGAAGACTAATAATTCTCTTTCCCCTTTATTCCTTCTTCCACTCATAAGAGAAAAACCTTCGAACTTCCCCTCATGTTCAAACTCTTTTTCAATATAGTCCTCACATTCAACGTTTAGTTGTAATTCGATACGGATCATTTGTGCTACCGTGCATAATATGGGTGTCATGGTTGTAAACAGTTACTGAGGTGAATTCTCTGATAAGCTGAAACCACACAAGTAAACTTAACAAGTCTGGTGGCTATGTTTCAAATGATCACGATTTCCCGATCCTAGTTCTTCGTCTCGTATCTTTTGCAGCAAACACAACTTTATCGTCACGGGTTCTAGTCATGGAAATAGTCTCTCAGCTTGCGGGTTTCCAGTTATTTCCCAGATCCTGCGGTGGTAAAAGAAATCTCGTGCACTGAATAGCTTTTTTTCCCATTCTTGTTGCTTCACTAAAGGCGCTGTTGCAGCTGCAATGCAACCAAAGACCGATGCAGTCTTGTTAACATTTTGTGTGTGTGTGTGTGTGTGTCCGTATTCCTATCGTCAATCTCATTAATATCTCTGCAAAAATATGCTAATAAGAGTTGCAAGGAATTCGAATCAAATCCTTCGCCAAAAAGAAAAAACAATCTGAACCCAGGATTTATTTCCGAGTTTTAACAGAAGGCACATCGATCAGGCGAACAGCCTTACAGAGCTTAATACGATTTCGCTTGTGAATTAGAAGTAAATAAGCTTGATTCAAGTAAAGAAGGAAATAAACTTTATATACCCACAAGGGGCAAAATATAAAGAACCTAAGTTACCAGCAAACCAGGGCAGCCTGTTCAGCCGAACTTTTTCGCACAACTCTCCTGGAACAAAGCTCGTTCAACAGTTCCAAAGCTTCCTTCAATAAGCCTTGAATAGCTATGCCTTTGATCAGAATCATATACGTGGCTTCGGTAGGTTTACAACTCTTAGACACCATATGAGCCAAGAAATCAATGGCACGATCGGTCTGACGAGCCTTACAAAGACCTAAAATAACGCTATTATACATGATTGCGTTAGGCGTCATGCCCAATCCTTCCATATCGTTAAAGAACTTAAGCGCTTCCTCAACCTTCCCTTCTCTGCTTAAACCCCCTACAAGGGACGAATACACTGTTATATCAGGTCGAAGACCCTTTTCCCGCATCTCATCCAATAACTTTAAAGCACGTTCAGTATTGCCAACATTGGCGAGCCCATCAATCACCATATTGTAAGTGATCAAAACCGCATAGCAACCTTCGGCATTTAGTTGATCAAGAATCTGAACCGCGATATCAACTTTCCCATCTTTGCATAATGCAGTGAGAAGAGTATTATACGTCACAATATCCGGATAAACACCCCTAGACACCATTATTTCCAAATACTCAATTGCCTTATCCATCTTCTTTTCTTTGCAGAACCCATTAAGTAAGGCATTGTAACTCGAGGCATTTGGAGTACACCCGTGTTCAGGCATCTTCAACAAAGTATCAATAGCTTGTTCCAATAATCCCCTTCGGCATAAGTAACTAATCAAGATGTTAAAAGTAACGGCGCTCGGAGCACACCCTTTTTGAACCATATCAGAGAACAGTTTCTCAGCATCCACCCACCTATCGGTACCACACATTCCACGCAGTATAATGTTATAACTATGAACATCAGGTTGGCAGCCGTAAGAAGGCATGTTATTTAGGAACTTGATCGCTTCGTCTAACCTCCCTTCTTTGCATATCCCACTGATAATAACATTATAAGTAACAATATCAGGTTTACACCCTTTGCTCCTCATCTCGTCTAAAAGCTTCACTGCCTGCCTAACTCCACTCTCCTTGCAAATTGCTTCGATCAATATAGTGTACGTGACCAGATCAGGATAGCAACCCCTTTGCATCAGCCGATGAAGAACATTCATCGCTTTTTTTAGGTTCCCAATATCGCACAAACTACGTAAAATTATATTATACGTGACAATATCCGGCTCCACGCTCATTCGGTCCAAGACATTCAGGGCCAAACCAATCTCCCCGGCCTTGCAACACTCACTAATCAAAAAGTTGTAAGTTATAACATCGAGAACAGCACCGGACTCCTCAACAATCTTCACAACCCTATTAGCCTTCCTAGTTTCTCCAATTCGACAAAGACCACGAATCAAATGCGAGCAAGTTCCAATATCGAGACTACCTCCACGACAAACCATGCTCTCGAGATAATTAAAACCCTCATGTACTCTCCCTTCTCTAACCAACCGAAAAAAATAACGGTTGCTCTTCGATTCTTCCTGAATCCGCGCAGAATTCTCCTGGATTGGTTGCCCCAATTGCTTTGTTTTTTCTGAATTGGAAAACCTACCATTGGAGCCAAATGCCCCAATGTTAGAAACAGCACATACCCGATTTCGCCTTCGCTCTCTAAACCCCTCTTCTGTTCTCAACCCACTACCACTATCAATCGAAAGGACAAGAAACCGAGCTTTGTGGCCCACAGATACCTTCAGTGAACTCACATTTGAACCAAACCTAGACCCAATCCGATCATGAACACCGTGAAATGAGCAAAACCCTTCATGGGTTTGTTTCATGGGGCTTACTAAGTCCATGTTCAATCCTACTTAAGCTCAATACAGGGTTACGCACAAATATTTCATACAGAGATAAATACGCAAAATATTTCGTAAGCACATAAAAGAAGTTTTCATGGGTTGTGCACAGGAGAGAGAGAGAGAGAGAGAGAGAGAGAGAGAGAGAGAGAGGGACGGAGGGATTACCGAGAGAGCTTTTTGAGAGCTAAAACTGGAGGGTGGAGAAGAGTGCAGTTCCCAGTTCCCATACAAACCTCTTCTCCTATCCGACAGTCGTTTTTCTGTGAGATGAGAAGTGCTTCTTCTTTATGTTGGGCCGAAAGTTCATATGATTTTGTTCGTTTTCTTGGGCCAAAACACTATAGAGGCCCAGTTAAGCCCTATGGATCGTTGGGTTGACGGATTTCAAAAAATTTATCTTAATTTCAAAACTAACATCCCCTTTAGCTACCAATGTGAGAAAAAAAAAGAAATGAGTATGATTTATTTTAATGTTTAGAAAAGAAAGTAATATGGTCTCTCCTCATCTCATTTGAATAGACAAAATGAGAGGGAGTGTGGTCTCTCTCATTTTCTTGCCTCCTTTTTTTTTTTTGATAGGTTGTATAAGAGAAAAGAAAGAAAAATATCATACTTATTTTATCAAAATACCATTTGCAATCACTTGTACTATAAAAGAAAAAAAATGATAAAATTGGCAATATAAAAATTAAACTCCTTAAGGTTTATTCTCTCACAAAATTTTACTAAAATTGGGGAGAATTAAAATGAGAGTTTTGAGGAATTTTCTATTCTCACCCTTTCTTAATATTTCTTGCGTTCTTATCAATCCAAGTATGAGAAAATATTTATTCTCTCAATTTTTTTTTCTTTTCTCCTGAAATTTATCAATCCAGAGGGATGGTAAATACACTGACTAGCTCTTTGGAGGATAATTTCCACTTATCTCGCCTAAGGTTTTCGACAATTAAAGATATTTGCCTTGTGAGTTTTGAAATTGCAGTTACGTCCCTTATGTTATGCATTTTAGCTTTATTTAAAATGAGAGTTTTGATGAGTTTTCTATTCTCACCCGCTCTTAACATTTCTTACCTTTTTATCAATCCAAGTATGATAAAATATTTATTCTCTCAATTTTCTTTCTTTTCTCCTGAAATTTATCAATCCAGAGGGACGGTAAATAGACTGACTAGGTCTTTGGAGGGTAATTTCCACTTATCTCGCCTAAGGTTTCCGACAATTAAAGATATTTGCCTTGTGAGTTTTGAAATTGCAGTTCCGTCCCTTATGTTATGGATTTTAGCTTTATTTAGATCCAGTCGTAAACTTTTCGTTAGGTTCTATTGTTAGTGCTCATGTCAACATGAAAAATAGATTTTACCCTTAATTTTCGTTAGATTTTTATTGAGTTTTAGCTTCATTTAGATACATGTACTATCCAATTTTTTTTTGGTAGTTGTTAAAAATGGTAAGTTTCGTTTTTTATTTTGTGATATATTTTTATAAAGTTTCAGTTGTCTCAACAAGATAAATTTAAAAAATCTAATAATAAGGACCAAACGATAAAATAAAAATAATAAAATGTGATGAATTTATTATTTCGTGATACATTTTTATAGAGTTTCAATTGTCTTATGAAGAAACTAAAAATAATAAACTATTAAATTCTTAATCTTTTTTCCTTGTAATAAATGCCCCACAAAAGCTCTCTCGAGCCATTTAGTAGCTTACCAAGCCAAATTTGATAGGAGACCAATAAAATTAGTGTTTTCTGATATGTGTTAAACTTCAACTTATTTGCAACGTCGACTAATTTTGAACTAAATGTTACTTGCGAATATATAATTGACCTTAATTATGATATGGAGGGTTTCACAACAAAACAAATTTCTACAGAGTTAAAGCTTTCCAGCATTAAAGTTGAATCGGTATCGGCCTCATATAAAGTGCGTAATTTTTGTTTTTTTTTTTTGGATGGATTAACAAAATCGCAATAATTTTTTTTTATGCACAAAGTTTGTGAACTCGATTAGCCAAATTTATTTATAGCCCCCGTACAAGATTTCAAATCTCAATCTTCATAAGAATTTTTTGGCCACACAACTTTCACAATAAAAGTTATGAGATCTCCTCTACCACGCGCCTAGCCCCTTAGCTCTGGTATTGGGCACAGTGGTCAGGAAATGAATCTATTTTTTTCCAGGGCAAATCCACAATCTTAAATAATTCAGATAAAATCGACCTTTTTGTTGATTCACACATTTGGGCTCCTATGAATGAAGACATGGTTATTATATTTTTTAACATTAAGCTCCGGTCTAACTTGGAAAATCGTAAAATTAACTCACGAGGAGTTCTCGTTCTTCTTTTTTAATTTCCCTATTAAGTACGGAGTTAGGTGGTGATTTTCTATTTTCGTTGTTTTGACGATAGATTGTAGAAGACATTCTGCATGATAAATTCAAATAAATTCAAAAATGCATAAATTCAAAAATATATCCAGATGGGCTACTTAAACTCTCTATACATATTAACACATCATTCTTCTATAAAATTTATTTTATATATATATATATTATTATCTAAACACTTTTACACATTCTCACTATAATACAAAAAACTATAATCTATAATTTAAAATATAAAATCAAAAGAGTAGATGTCTTGTAACGACCCGCTCCCGCCTTGTACAATATTGGAATCCATCTCCCGGACGCCGGCCTCACAGCTAGCACTACAGTCTGGCTGGGGTGTCATATGTCTTCTAAACACTCCTAAGTTGGTCTCCCTTCTGTCCACCTACTTTATTACCTGTAGTCAAAGAAATTCAGGTAAAGAACTGTTTAAAACGCGTTTTGCGCCGTGATTGGTCATGGACAGTTAGGGTATCGACAAGTTTTGCCTGTGACCACGAACCCTTGCCAAAATGTGAACTCGATTAGTATTATATTAAGAAAATACTTTTTCAGCCCTAATGTACTTACAACATTCCTAACAGCGAAGCTGAAAATTATCCAAACAGGTCATTCTTTAAGGAAAGGGAGAGTCTGCATGTTGTGTAGTAAAACGATGTAATGAAAAGTCTCATCTTCTAATGCAGTAACGCCATGCATCACCTACTGTAGTAGGCTGAATTATCGAGCCGAGCTACTGGGTTCAGTCAAGAATACTATGGGGCCATGTCGGTCGAAAGGAGCCCAAATTCGGATTGGACGGTCGAAGTCTGGACTAATTAAGCTTGGGATTTATTGATCTGTGTCGGTAGCACAAGACTTTGGCCGAAGGCTTGTGATGAGAGATTGTTGACGTAAGGTTAGGGGCTCAGTGCGTGAGTCGTTGCCATGCCAAGTGGATCGATCCACCACTCGATCGGGCGATCAAAATATTTCAGAATCAATAGGACACCCGATTAGGAATGTGCATAGTTTTGGATTTTTTTCTTTTTAAGAAATCCATTATATTGCAAAGGTAATAGCCATATTTGGTAATGTGCAATTAGGAAAGAGATTCCTAGATATTCGATTACCATAATAATGCATTCGATTACTTATAAATAATGGATCACAAGCTTTAATCACGTACGCTGTTAATTACTACGTCGTTACTATTGCGTTTTGATCCGTAAATCTTGACTTTAGTATCGGAGTGCTGGCTGGAAATAGTTCGTTGACATTAATTGATTGTTCCTTGCGCATGCAACAAGAGTAATCTGAATCTTGGAGACAAATCAGATCATATTGGCAGATCATCACTACCCCTCACCTACCAAGTGTCGTGTTGTAATCTATGTGGCCGTGCCGTATCATCTAGGAGGGCATACATGAAGCATTATGGAAAGCTGAGTTGTACATTGGCCATGCTGACCTGCACACTAGTTGTTCGCCCAAAGGCCGACAAAGTATTCAAGGGGGTACTACATAACATGTACTAGCGCCTTATAATGAAAAAATAAATTTCAATAAACATTTGGTTTATCCGATATGTACATGTCATGGATATCCTGTTTTTCTACATTCTACATATTGAATGTAACTATTGAGAGAGAATATGTTTTACATAATGTAAATATTCTATCTAGAAGTTTTCTTTTAGCTCAAAATGATCAATATCTAGAACCCGAACAAATAATTGTTGAGATTCGCACGGAAACATCAACTTCGAATTTTAAAGATAGAGTTCTAAAACACGTTTACTTTGACTCAAAGGGAGAAATTGCACTAAAATACCATGCACCTGCAGGTTGCATAGTGTGCGCGCCTCATGGAACCTTTGACTCGACCCAACGCCACAACGAATTAAGCTGATAAGACACACCACAATACACGAATAGTGTGATTAATCTTAGGTTCAGCCCATGCTAAATCTAATTTCAACCCTCTCATACTATATAGACCAATGCTTTGTTGATTCGGCCCACCACACTGAGCTATTTTATATTGAATATGTCTTCTATATCATGAGTTCAATGAGATAAACGGTTTAAAGTGAATTTGCTGCGAGTTCACA
>JABCMJ010015595.1:0-11470 GCA_014822125.1 Arbutus unedo
GGGTGGTTGTTGTCGTCTTTAAATAAGGCAATGTTGGTTGTGTGCTAATTAACACACCCCCATATTTTTTTGCCAATCAAGAGGTTAGAGGTGGGCCCTTAGTTAAGGTACCCTTTAACCCCTCGTCCAATCAAGCTCTAGTAGGCTTATACTTCCTCCGTCCTTGTTTGTTTGTCCACTTTCACTATTTGGGACCTCTCAAAAAATTATTTATATCTTTTAATTTATAATTCTTTTTATATTCAATATGAATCTTGTTTGATATATCTCGATTAGTTTTATTAAACAATGTTTTCATAATCATGTAAAACATTATTAATCACTCAATGTAGATAATTATTTAAATGACACGTATGTCGAAATTGGACAAACAAATTGGGATGGAGGGAGTAATATGTTTGTTGAAGTATTTTAAGTTAATGAGACACTTTTGATAAGTCTACCTATGTGAGTGTAGGAAGTGGTGTTGTTTTCTATGCGACTTGAGTAGTCTCTAAAGTACTCATGAAACAGAATATAGATCCAAAGCGAATCCACGAATTGGTTTATTTGAATTACATAAAGATAAGAAAACTAGTATTTACAATATGTTGGGTTTACTATTTAGGATTGCTAATTCAAAGTTTGCCTATTATGCCATCTTGATGATAATGTACTCATGAAACAGAATATAGATCCAAAGCGAATTCACGAATTGGTTTATTTGAATTACATAAAGATAAGAAAACTAGTATTTACAATATGTTGGGTTTACTATTTAGGATTGCTAATTCAAAGTTTGCCTATTATGCCATCTTGATGAACTTTTAGATATCATCATTAAAAGAAGGTTCAAAGTTTGCCTACTATGCACTAGTTTTTCTAGTACTTCCAAGAATGAGTTTTTATTTTGTATTTTGAAAATAGTAAGAGATTGTTGAAAATATTTTCATATTACAAATATAAGTAGTATATTTTGGGAGTTTTATTTTAGTTTTGATTTGCCTTATATTTGTTGTCCCACATTAAAAAGAGAGGAAAAAATGAAAGGGTGCAATCTATGCTGTCTTATTCCAATAGACACCTACATGTCTGTCAAATGGCAACTTCATAACCATTTTTTCACACTTCTTCTTGCAATTCTCCTCTCAATAATAAGCTAATCAAACATCTATATTTCATAGTTCTATTATTCTCGTTATGGAGTTTGTTTACTGCAAAAACAAATTTCTAGATTCTTGACAAACTAACAATTCTTTGGGTGATTTGGATTTGACTTAGGGTGTGCAAATCGCAATCAAATGAAAGATTAAAACTCTAAAATTTATTGTATTTTGGAGACGATTCGCTAACAACCTAGTGCACACAAATTTCGAAGCTGTTGATAGGGGCAAATTTCATCTTAAGAAAAGTGACTTTAAAACATGCCTTAAACATCATCTCATCTTCTTCTATAACAATATCACCAACAATAAGTTGGGTGAGGTTCATATATACGCCCTGCTTTTGTTGGGCTGAACATGAGTTTCACCTAGACGGACCAAGCCCCCATGGGAAACTCGATCCACTCAATTTTCTAAATTAATTACCTTTGTACTCTAATATGAAGGACGATAAAATGTAAAATAATCATAGTGTCCTTATAAAATTATCCTAAATTCCTTATATGTGGATATTGGCCTGTTTCTGCTTATCATGCTGAAATTTCTCACATGAAGGTTATTGTAATTATTGTTAGGAATTATTAACATAAGGTCTTCTTTGTAAGTTCACATGATTAATAATAATTAAAATTCACTACTCCTTTCTTAACGCAAGTAGTTTATGACTAAAAATGGTATGTCCTCTATTAACATAAATTTATGGGTCAGACATTGTCCTTGTGTACACACATATCTTATATTTTTCTTACAAACTCTTTTTGTCATTTTATAGTGTTCATGTAGAAAATTCTAATGGTACACGCATTCACAATGAACATGTGCCCAACACACATAGCACCAAACACAAGCTCCGCAATTACAAGCGTGCAATGTTTGTGAAGACCACGCCAAGTGTGAATGTGTCTGTGTGTGTGTCCCTAACACAACATCGGTGTGTAGAGCTTGCGTTTGGTGCAATGTGTGAGGGTCCATGCTCGACGCGAGTGTGTGTGAATGTATTTGTGCAAGAGTTTCTAACATTTATAGGTTTATATTCCCCCTGCCATTGTTATATCCCTTTTGCTGCCTCCATTAGAAGGAAAATCCCCAAATACTTGATGAATAAGATGTCAGGGGAAAAAGAAACCCCAAAAAATCAGGAATTTATTTTTAAGAACATCCCGCTCAAAGGCTGCAAATCGTTCAACAAAAATAAACACAACTGTTTAAATGCTCAGAACAACCAATATTTTTCTTTCTGTATGTGGTGGTATAGAAAAACTGACATGAATTTAAATCTCACCATCCCATAGCTCATCAAAAGACTTATAGGGGCTATCTTCTGATATAAATTCATGTCCAAGACATGCTCTTTGCTGTGGAATTTGTTCTATCTTCAGACACTCTTCAGGGCTTAGCTTCCAGTCAAATATGCAAATATTTTCCTTCATTCTCCCCTCATTAAAGCTCTTCACAGCAAGGCTCACCCCTTGCTCATAAGCCCATCTCAGGCAAACCTTTTAACATAGTAGCAACATTTCAATAATCACCACAATGTACATTAATATACATCAAAGAAAACGAGACTGTCTCGTTCTTCAGTTTGAAAATCAGAGTGCGAGGCCTGTGAGTTGTTCCTTTTGTTGATGGCTTAAGCCCGGCGCTCAGAACGAATGCTATGATTTCGTTCTTTGTTTCTTTCTTTCTCATGATCAACAATGATACTTTTTTCTTATCAACCACATATATGACAATATATCAGGCAGCGGTGGATCCATAAATTTCATACAGGATGGTTACTTATTTAATTAGAATAAATTTTATAAAAAATTCTCAAAAGTCACATTGCAATATAATGAGAGAAAATTTAGCTTAAACTTAAATTTAGATTGATGCCAAAAATATGAGAATGAGGTATGTGATGTGCTGTGAGCACAACACACATTCTGTGTGAGAAAAATGGTAACATTTTGATTTTAAATAAAACACCTCTTGTGTATTGTGCACACACACCGTTAAAAAAAATTTATTTTCAAATTTTGAGTTTACGGTTAATCTCAAAATATTTTCTTTTAAGTAAACAATAAATTTTTTTAAAAAATTTGAAAATAAAATTCAAAAAACATGATAGAAAAGGGTTTAAATGAGCAGTGTCAATCACTTTTTTTAATGCTGTGGTGACAAAAGTAAACAAAAAAGCACTAAAATATGCCTATTTTATCATCGTTGCATTAGAAAAAGGTAACCGAAATTGCTCATTTAAATCCAGTTTGTCGTAGTTTCTAGATTTTATTTTTGAAAAAATTCTAAAATTTCACCGTTAACTTAAATTTTTTTTTTTGGGTGCTTAACCGGGAATTGAAATTTTAAAATAAAATTTTGTTAAAGGTGAGTGTGCACACAGAATACAAGATTTGTTTTATTTAAAATTCAAATAGATAAATACAAAAGAGAGAGAGAGAGAGAGAGAGAGAGAGAGAGAGAATTTCAGGGGTCGCGTGACCCATGTGTGCTTTAGGTGAATTGGCCCTTGATCCCAGGAAACCATTACCCCATTTTCACACACCAGTCGTGGGATTATCTGAACTCTCTTAATCGAAATCTCTTCATCTTGGAGAGATTCAAACACCAAGTTTTCAAGGTTAACATTTTCTCTTTATTTCTTCTCGTTTCCTGGTTTCTTTCCTCTTATATTACCCAACCCAAAAAGATTACAGAAAAGCGGGTCCCTGTTTCTATTTTCCTTCTCCAATCACCAATCCAAACAACTTCTATGGTTCTTTGTAATCGCTTTTAATAAACTTGGTGTTCCGGATAATGTTGAGCTGAAAGCAAAATCAACTCTTTGAATAACAAAGAAAGAATGTTACCTGAGCAACTGTCTTTCCCTTAGCCTCAGCAATCTCTCTCAGTACCTCGCAGTCAAGGACTTGGTTGTTTCCCCAAACAGTACCTCTTGCTCCTAAAGGTGAAAATGCAGTAATATGTATGCCCTTTTTATGACAAAATTCCCTCAACTTTGCTTGCTGCCAAAGTGGGCTTATCTCCACCTTAATTTAACCCATAATGCATGCAGTTAATAACTATGTGAAGAAATCACAAGATTTAACTAAAAGATTAGGGATTTATTTGGTTCAAAAGTCAATCGCATCAATATCAGAGTTGGTGAGGGGACTAATCAAGGAAAATATGAGTCCTAAACTAGGAAATTAGATGCAGCTCTACACAAATAGTAACAAATCAAAGGATCATTTAGGGATATTCAAGAAAGATACCATTGTCGTCATTATTATGAAAAATAACGCAGGACTATTGTTAAAATTTCAGTATTACTGGCTGCAGGATCATAACATAAAGATAGGAAGTAAGACCGCAAACAAGCCCCAACCTGATGTTGGGGATTTTCTACACAATAATCACAAAATACTTAATAAATAGAAATCGAGATGAATCACTAAAATCATGAATATAACAAATCATAATATTATAGATTAGAGATAGAAAAAATCGCTTGTGAGACCGATGGAAGACACGACAAGTCACTGTCCTAAAGCCATATTTGCCTCCCATTGTGTAGGTACTGACGGATGAATACCGCTTCAAGATACAACCCATAATTTCATAGGATGTCTTCACGTTACACGATCGGTGAAAGATGGAGGTGTCAAGTCTTTTTCTAATTACCCAGAGTATTATAGAAAAGTAATATAAAATATAAGCAAAATGAGACTTCCCTTCAATTACCCAAAACTTATGGGACAACCCTACGTGTCTTTTCACAAAATGTCATGTCCTTATAAACTCTTTTTAATTTTGAATCCCTTAAAATGAAATGACATGTCTTTTGGTATTAAATACTATATAATTTGAAATGTCATGTCCATTAATAATAAGAGTAACTTATTTAAAAGACATGTCTCTTGGAAAATCATTATTATTTAAATTTGCAAAACTTAAATTTCCAACAATCCCCCACAAGTTTTAAAATTTAAATAGGACATAAATTATATACATATATAGGAAAAATATCTTAGCAATGTTATACCATACAATGGGCGTAAGTGTCTTTCGGACTTGAATCTTCGCTTGGTGTTGATAGTTTTCTTCTGAAGGAAACTCAGTGAACTAGGTCTTCAACTGGAATCCTTGGACCAGAAGTCAATCTATCAGACATATGGTATTGATATTGGCCTTAGGCACGGGTTAGCGCTATTAATGGCCATGCGCTGATCTTGATTCTCACGAGAGTTTTAGAGTACAAACCTATTCCCACGGTTGCGGCGTCACGACAGCTCTCACTTAGTAGAATTCTCCAAGGATAGAAGTGACGGAGGTCTATCTTGCGAAAGTATACCTGCCTTGAATTCATTCAGGGAAAAATCCTTCCTAACTAATCGCATTTTCATCAGCACTACTGTCTTAGGGATGAGCAGGAGAACATTTAATATTGCTCATAGCAGATGTCTCTTATATATAATGAGTGCTGGCATTTGAGTCAAGCAGTATGGATTGTTTTTACCCATTGAGCTTCCTTCATGCGATATCCAATCACAGAAAATGGATTTCCTCCCTAGGTGACCTCCTGTGGGCTTACACTCATCCCCCTCGACAATTTTAAATTAGGATCTAGTCTCTTTATGCTAGTCCCGAGGTAATTATTCCTCTTAGATAATAAGTTTATTTCAAACATGTCTCATTATTTTGGCTTCTCAAGCGTTTTCCCTTTTGGATCTAATGATCAATTTTGCGCGCGAACTTTCATGCCTTTAAATCAATTACTATTAGAGTGGTCTCACTTCCAAATTTATATTGCCAACTTTACAAATACAATTCTCCAATACAAAAAATTAGTACATCTCTTTCTCAAAAATAATTTTCCAATGCATATTTAATACACATCTCTTCCAAGAAGAAAATAGCCTTTGGCTAATATTCTTATAAAGAAATAATACCCCCACATTACTTATCTTCCCTAAAAGGCATATATGCAAGGATTATAATCCAACCAAGTAAATCATTTCACAACTTATTTGTAAAGTTTGAATAAAATCTGAAGACAATGACAAGCCCTCACATCACTTATCTTGATATTGACAGAAATAAAAATACGTATTCAAGAATTAGAATAATCCACATACTTGGAGATTAATTCATTACGTAACATTTATTTACCACACACAAAAAAAAAAAGAGTCATATACCAATCAAGCCGACATAGCAAACACAAATTAAATGAACCCCCACATTTTTGACATTTCTCAAAATATTTTAAAATTCAAAATGAGTAAGCAATATTAATGAATTCAACCAACTATATTTTTGTGAACTTTTAAAAAGCTTCCAAACTCAAATCTAAATATCAATATGGCCATGCATCTAAATTTCTATCAAAACCGATGATAATTTGTAAGCAAAATATTTATTGATCAAACGAATAGACTAGGTCCTTTCCTTAGAGAAACTACAACATGCTCTACATCTGAATTTCTAGTAACAGTGATACACTTGGTCATGCAAGTATTAAAGACGACTTTTGATCTTTTGATTTACTCTACCATACCCCATTTTTTTCTTCAAATTAGAACAAATGTTCAATTAAGTGAATGGTGTATAATACTGCAATCAATATATACCACCGAAATTAAAATTAAACAAATATTAGAACCCTGTGCCAAGTATGATAGAATTTTTTTTTATATATGTAGTTCGGACTACAAATCATTTTGGAAAATATGAGTAATAAACAGATAGAGGCACCCAACCGTTGACACTCATTCAAATTGTCTTATAAATTAGATACCTTACAAAGGAAACTACCTTGTACATAATATATCTAAGTATACATATATGTATATAAGTATATCTTATATACTTATACTTAGATATATATATATATATATATATATATATATATATATATATATATACAAAGTTAATTTTTGAAAATAATGAAAACATATTTTTGAAATAAATGAAATCTCACTTTTCATACTTTCACTTTTTTTTGAAAATAATGAAAATTGTCTTTGATTTTTTGAAAGTAGAACATCAACACAAATATGTTTTTTTTATCAAAAAATAAAAACAAAAAACAAAAAACGAAATGGTTTCCAAACATATCCTAAATGTCCATGTATATCTAACAACCATGACTATCAAAGATTACATAATGTACGTAATTAGATATATGGGCTTGTCTACAAAGCAATTAGCACAAGTATCTTGCTCAAAATAGAACACTCACTTGATTTACCGCAGGAGGGATCTTGGATGTAAGAAGTAACTGTTCAAGCTTCTTGCAAGAGAAGTTGCTTACTCCTATATTTCTCGAGAGTCCAAGCCTATGGCACTCCTCCATGGCTTCCCAAACAGACTTGAAATCCATGGGGACAAGGTCCTTCTGACTGAAGGGCACGTCATATCCCTCTGATTTCAAGGTCACTGGCCAGTGAATGAGATACAGATCAATATACTCCAGTCCGAGTCTCCTAAACACAGTACACACATTACCCATTAAGGTTCGTTCGCACAAACAAAAACTGATAATTCCCGAGAGACCAGAGGAACTTAGGCTGAGTATATTGATGGCAGAAGTTTCGAGGGAATTAAAACAAAAATACGCTTCCGTGGTCACATTATTCATACGCTTAGAACAAACTGAAGCAGGAAAATGATTCTAATTAACTTCTTAAAACCGAAATCATGCACCCAAACGAAGTACGAATCTAATCGCCACATAATCAACACACAGAACACAAATCCGGATACTGATGTTCCTGGATATGTTTATGTGTTGTGTGCGTGTAGACTTTATGCCCAAACATACACACACACACTCTCTCTCTCTCTCTCATGTGAGAACTTCATCTCCAATACCCATTTCGCATTCAATACCTATAATCAATCGACCAACAAAATAGGTGCGACACATTTAAGGGTTGTGCCCCATGTGTGAATACCACAAGTAAACCACCTCAACCTTCAACAGAGATAACCCACTATCGGAACAGCAAAAATAAATTATGCAAGTAACATAAACTCGTACTGACAAGTCATCACCTGAGAGTATTTTGCAGTGCAGGGAGAACTCGATTTGGGTGGGCATCGGAGCACCAAAGCTTTGAAGTGATGAATAGCTCTTCCCGAGATTTAATTTGTCTGAGCTGAAGTGCTTGGGCTATGGCTTCCCCAAGACAGTGCTCCGATTGGTAAATGGCGGCAGTGTCAAAGTGCCTGTACCCTAGTTTTATTGCGTGGAGGATTGATTGTTTCAAGGTTTCTGAACCTCCGAGGGGCCATGAAGCTGTTCCGAAGCCAATCACTGGGATTGTGGCATTTTTGGAACCCAGTGGAGCCTCTGGAATGATTCCCATTCTATCTCCCTCCCTCCCTCCCTCTGATGCTCACCACAAATTATTTGCTTTGGTGAAGCGGTGGATAGAATCGACGGGCTTCCAAAAGGACAAAAAGAAGATGGTTCCCCAGTTCCCCCAGTCCATTCGTTTTGAGTTTGATTGGGAAAAAGATGATGGCGCAGGCAACGGAAGATAAAACTACAGTATTATTCTTTATTTAATATTTTTGGATTTTTGGAAGAAGGCAAATTGTATACCAACTTTGCTAATTATTCAATGAGAGTAGGGTGGTTCGGTCAAAAATTTACAACAAATTAAGGCGACTTTTAATGTGATTAGTTTATTTAAAATTATATTATAACCGAAAGTTTTGACGCACGATTTCAAAAACACAATAGAGTAAAAACAGAACTACCAGCAGAGCTCCAGCTGCTATGAAGAGTATTGGTCATTTACAATACTAGTGTTTACTGGGGCAGATTTAAACACATCTCTTCCCTTCGATTTCCTTATTACAGCCTTTTAGGCTTTTCTGTTGCCGTTGCCGCCTCCCCCTATTCCATCAGGCATATCTTCCCTGGCGATCAGCGGCTGGCAATGGAGTCAGCAAGTTCCTTCCCTCCGATTTCAAGTTTTTTTTATCATAATAAAGCTTTCACGAAAATTAATTAGCAAAGTAGGGCAATTTTTAAACAATTGGCAAAAATAGGATAACACGCAATTTTCATTTGCGTTTTATGATGACATGGCATTGTTGTTCCAGCGTGAAACTTGAATATCGTTATACGCAAATATGAATTGCATATTACATGTAATAAGTATTTGGGATTTGCGTTTTGTTGTATATGTAATAAGCATTTGTGATTTGTGTTTTATGTTGACTTGGCTTTGACGTTTTTCTGCAAGTTAAAGTAAATTTTCATTTTCACTTTCACTTTGCGCTTGAATCCCATTTGAGTATTGAGGTAGTAAAACATTTGTTATACTTTCGTTTTACAGTACTCCGTCGTCTTTCTCTCTTTCTATTCTTCTCCCGAAGTTTCGAATTAGGCGATTCGACGACCACCGTTTTTAAATCTTTTAAGTTTAAGTTTGCTAAGTTTGTATATATATATAATGGAATGCCTCAAGAGACTAAGCCTTTTTAAACCAATTGTGTATCAACTAAAATAGCCCTTGCATTGACTCAAATCCAAGGATTTAGATTAAAATCTCCAAAAATTATATTTTCAATGCACATCCAAATATCAGACCTCTACTATCCCTTTCTCTCTCACTGATTGGATTCTTAGATTGTCGAGCACTCACCCTATGCTACCGTTGCCGACCACTCGTTCTACGCTATTGTCGCCGACCACTCGCTCTGAGAATTCATAAGAAATGTTTCTTCTACATGGGGAAGATATGTTTTGGCATTCTTTTATACTTGATGAATGAAAGATGAAAGTCTAAATTAAAAAATCTCCCATCTCTTTTCTAGTTTAAGAGATTGTAGAGGCAAATAGGAACTCACTTCTAAACAATTCAAAGACTCGGTGATCAAGATGCTCTTGGAAGAAGACAATAAGGTTAAAGGAGTAATGGCAAGGTGCATCAACGACTTGGATTGTTTGATAATTAATCAATTTAACTCCATTAATATTATGAAATTGTCCAAAGTAATTTATTTAAGGTATAAAAGTTGCTCCAAGATTTCATCTAAGGTATAAAAATTGTCCCAAATATTTCACCTATTGTATAAAATTGTACCAAAATTTTTATCCTAATAAAAAAAATAAGTTTTGTACTATGTAGATTGTGCAAAAATTGTATCACGTATAAATAAAAATTAATTGACAAATAATATTGTATGTGTCTATAATTAAAAAAAATATTTTAATTTTCTTTTAAATGAATAATCTTATCTTATATTTTTTCTTAAATAGGAAAAGTCGTCATGTATTATTTTAAGTTAATATATTGGTAAGACTTATATTTATCTTTTAATAGAAAAAAATTTGTTATGTGATTTTAATGAAAATTTTAACCCCACTGTCTATGATTTTTGGATCCACCCCTGTATATAAACACCATAATGTATAAATATGTACACACTATACTATTATAGATATGTATAGCAATAGGTATGTATATATATATATATCTATATATATATATATATATAACATATACACCATCGCATATACGAACCTAACCTAATACGATCTAAATACACAAACGGAAATAAAAAATACATACCTGATAAATGTGAGGAACGTGACTGGAGGTGCATAGGAGACGGATCCCCTGAAAAAATGGTGGTTGTCGGATCGACTGATTCGAAGCTTTGAGAGAAAAAGAGACAGAGACGATAGAGTGCGGTAAAACGAAAGTGTAACAAATATTTTATTGACTTCAATACGCAAATGAGATTTTTACACAAAGCAAAAGTGAAAGGTCACTTTAACTTGCAGAAAGACATCAAATCCAAGCCAACATAAAACACAAATCCCAAATACTTATTACATGTAATACGCAATCCATATTTGCGTACAACGGCATGCGAGTTCCACTCTAGAATGACAATGCTATACCATCATAAAACACAAATAAAAATTGTGTCTTGCCTTATAAATTGTTTGAGAAATACCCTACTTCGCTAATTAATTTCTGTGAAAGCTTTATTATTGTAAAAAATTCTTCAATTTCCTCCTCAGTCCTCCATCCTAACTGGTATTTCTCTCTCTCACAGATCGTGCAGGGTGAGGGTCGTGAGGCCATCCATGTGTCGAAGTGGGGTGCAGCCGGCGGTGGCACTTGCAAAGTTGCAGGCTTGCCGCTTGAGCGTTGCTGTAGCCTTACAGGTTCTGTATATTATAGTATTATGCTAACGCGTCAATGCCCAATGGGCCTTATAAGTATTATATTATATATTATATAATTTAGGGTAAAATGCACTGACCTCCCCTGAGGTTTCTGACAATTGCAGGGACCTCCCCTGTGGTTTGAGAAAAT
>JABCMJ010015596.1:0-46484 GCA_014822125.1 Arbutus unedo
TTGAATTAATTTTTCGTAGGTCCTCTTCAAAATATATTTTAAACATATTGAACAATTTAAATTATTAAAATTTAATTAGAAATAAAAAAATTAGTTATTAATTAAAAAGGTATTAGTACATGAAATACATTCTTTGGTTGCATTTACAAATAACATCTCTCTTACCTCCCCTTTTCCGAATTTGCTATTAGCAACGATTCCCAACAGGAATTGGAAAGGACAACACGTGCCCGCCCAAACCAACCCCTCTCTAAAAAGACGTACAGTGGATTCCAGTTCTGTCCTCTTGTACTATGTGCATTTGTTGACCCCAAAGTTTTTTCTCTCACGTCTCTTTTCTCTCTCTCTCTCCTCCCTCCTCTTTTCACCTACAAGAGGATTGAACCCACCCTCAGAAAAAATTAAGGTTTGAAGTTTTATTTTTCTCAAAAAAAAGTTATTAGATCAAAAATTAAAAATATAAAGTTTCGGTGCAAAATTTTAATTTTTTTATGTCAATTAAAATTTTTAATTAGTGCTTAAACTGGTACAAAAATATTATACACAAAAGTGTGAACAATTATTTATTAATAGAATATTATTAAAAACAGATAAAGTATAATTTTTCAAAAATCTGATTTGGAGTACTAACTTTTCTTTAGAATATTTTTTTTCTTATTTGAAGATATTTTGTAATTTATTTGTTTTGCCCCTTAATTTTTTGTAAATTATTAATTTCTCTTAATGAGAGATTCTAGAAAAGTAAAAAATTATGAACTAAATAAAAAACAATTAACAAAAGATAAATAATCTAGAAATTCTATCTATTTTTAACCAAATCGAACTGTACAGATCAATCCGAACAAAAAAATCCGGTCCAATTTGGATTGATTGTTTTTTTCACCCCTAAAAATGATACATGAAAAATGTTAAAACATTCAATTTCATTTGAATGTTTACTATTTACATCATTTATAGTTTTTAAATTTTTTAACATTTTGTATAAAAATATATAACATTAACTTTTAATTCCTAACTATTATAGCTAAGTTTTCATGTAGAAAATTTTGAGAGTTTTATGTTAGGGAATGGGTTCGATTTGGCTCAAAATATAAAGAATTTTTAGATTATTTTTTTTATTTTTTTCAAATTTAATTCATGATTTTTTATTTTTTTATAATTTTTTGTCGAGACGAATTAATAATATGTAAAAATTTGAGGGTAAAATAAAAAAATTGTAAAATATCTTCAAATAAGAAGAAAAAAATTATTCTAAAAAAACGTTAGTCCAAATTGAATTTTTAAAAAATAATACTTCGTCTATTTCTAATGATAGTCTATTAACAAACAATCGCCCATATTTTTGTGCATAATATTTTTTACCAGTTTAAGAGCTAATTGAAAATTTTAACTGGCACAATTTTTTGTACCTTAATTTTTTTGAAGAGGAAATTCAACCCTCTTGTCCGTGAAAAGAGAGGGGGAGAGAGAGAAGAGAGAGAGAGAAAGAAAAGACAGGTGAGGTAAAAAGTTTTGTGGGTTTCCAAATGCAGTACAAGAGGACAGAATTAGGACCCACTGTCACATGGATAATCTGTTCCCCAAAACGACCGCCCGGGGGGGGTGTAGGCGGGCACGTGTTTCCCTTCGGGGTTCCTGTTGAGAATCCTTGCTAATGGTAAAATCGCCCCTTTTCCCTTTGAAAATTTCCAACCCACCCCTTTCCCGTCTTCTTCTTCTCTCTCTCTCTCAAAAGGGTATCTTTTTTTTAAGGGAAATGCTAACAACAGCCCAAGGGGCGTTGTTTAGTGTTCCATCACCTGTCAGGTAGTACAGGCCTTTTTGACAAATTGTAATCCAATGTCAAGTTGTACAGAGGAGCGGGTGAATTTTGTTTCAAAGTTTTACAAATAATTTCATCTCTCTATAAAAGAAGAGAGAGAAAGAGACACTTCAAAAATACTAAAAAATTTAAACTCTCAAATTTTTTTTGAAACACTTATATCAAACAATATCTCAAAAAAAATTTAAAAATTATTTCAAAAACACTCAACCGAACACATTCTAAATTATGACAACTTTCCCAACTTTTTTGAAAATTGTACATAGCAACCATGTTAGAACCCTACGCCCTCAGTACACTTGTGTCTCTTAATTCATTTATATCATGTCACCTCCACTTTTCAAATCTTCTTGCTTCTATTAAGTACTGAATTCACAAATAATAATAATAATAATAATGCGTACTCAAAATTGTATAAAATATGTATTCCCCTTGTATCTTGAGATATATATATATATATATTATTCCCTCCATCCCAAATTCATAATCCTTCTTTGATATGCTAACTTTTTAGGAGAATATAATGATTACAGCAAAAAATATTTTTCTTTTCAAATATGTCATTGATTTGATTGATGTGTATAATACAAATATTGTTTAAATAAAGGGGGAAAAAAATCTAACCAAATTTCAATTGTTATTTTTGGAAAATGAACTTTCATTTTGGAACGTCCTAAATTAGAATAATGAATTATGAAAATAGGACAGAGAAAATGTATACATACATATATTTCTTCTTTTTAAGTATTTTCTCTAAGTTTGGCCTAATACATAGATCATCTCCCTTGTCGTAAATCTAATTTGTAAGACAAAAAATTGTCACATGATCTTCCATCTTTAGGAGGTAAAAAAAATCAATGTAACTTACGTATAACATAATATTTTATTTCTTATTAAAACTTGAGCACCCAATGTGCTTGACCTATTTGTGGAGCGTAGCTAGTCATTTTTGCGCTCCATGTATGTAATTTTGCTTCTTTTTTTTTGTTTCTCTGATTTTTTTTTGTGTTTTTTAGGATATTTTTTAGAAAATTGTGCATATAATTGAACAGATCTAATTTTTCAAGAGACTTTTTTTATTTCGTTTCTTTAAGATGACAGGTTCATAACTGAAAAAATAAATAAAAGGAAAAAAATACCATTATTGGTGAGAAAAAAAATACCTCCGTAAATAACAAATCAACAAATTAAGTCTAAACATAACAGATGGGTTCAAATCGTTATTTTGGTAGAAATAGACGTAAAATGACCAAGACGACGCGTGAGCTTTTGATTTGATTGGTGAGAATTTGTATTTTATGGTTCCTTAATGGGCGTCTATTGGGCGCTTGATAGCGCATCCCATTTTGAAAGAGCTCACTCGAGACACTTATGGAAATCTTTAGCACACGGATTTCAACTTCGATTCAAATTAGGACACTTCTAAAACCTATCCACAAAGTCGAGAGGCATAATCAAACCTAAACTTGACTTTCTAAATAAATCTAAACTCAATCAATCATTGTAGAAACAAAAATTTAAAATATAACAACTCGATTTAAATTTAAATTTTTTCCTAACGTGTCAATAACAAATTTAAAAAGTTTGAAAATGATAGTTTCTTTTTTATTTTTAATTTTTTTAAACTCGTTTTATCTGATTTTTTAAACTCTTATTCATATATTAAGTTTGGTCTATTTCTTTTTTTTATTATTTTTTCGTCCACATATAATTAATTTTGTTCTTCTTAATTTTGTGTGAAATTTCTATGAATTTGTGGTTTGCTTCGATAAGAAAATTTAGAAATAAAAATTGAGCCAAACTTAAAAAAAATAGAAAAAATAAAATATTGAAAAAACTATTTGTTTAAAGTTTTTAACTTTAGTGAACTTTTTTTAAAAAGAATATCTTAATTTTTTACTTACTAGATTATTTTAGTAGAGATGAGCCAATAATCTACCAAAATTTGATTCGAAACTAATAAAAATAAAAAATAATCTAAAAAATATATATTGGTCAACTGGCATCATTAACGAAAACTATTTTTTTTCCAAAGAGATCCTAAGGTCCACTTAGCCTGTGATAATTATTGGATTATTGTCGAATTAGTTGTTGTCTTTATTTTTGGTCAATTTTTTTATGGGTGCTAGTTTGTCTTGACAATAAATTTTAGAAAATTATAAAATTATTTTTAAAAGTTTTTAAAAAAAATAAGCCAACACATTTGTTTTGATTTATTTTTCGTCTATAATGAATTTGCTTTAACGTTACGACATAATTTTATTTTTTTAGATTTTTTTCGACGAGACAAATCAACAATCAATAAGAAATTAATAAAAAAGACAAATAGAACCAAATTAATTAAGTATTATGTTTTAGTGGAGAATAGAGAGAAATAGAAGGGGATGAATGACAAATAACAAAACATATGGGTTAAAGTTGTTATTTTAGAAATAGTACAAAACACCTGAACATGAGTAGAAGTAGAACTACAATGACGCGTGAACTGCCTCATGATTACTTAACGGACGCCCAATGGGCACCGGATAGCACAACCCTTTTTTAAAATATTTTCAATCTTTATTTATTTGTTTATTTTTATTAGTTTTGCTTCAAATACTTAAAATTATTAATTCGTCTCTTAAATCATTCAAAAAAATTTGCATTCATCATATGTCCTAATGCGCTCAACTTTAGAGAAAAAAATTACCGATACCTCTCATTCGAAGCTCTTTTAGTTGAGCTTTTCATATTTTATTCTCAAAAAAAATTAAAATTTTATAGTTGATTTAAAAAATTATTTTGGAATTAACCATGAGTTCAAAATATTTTAATAAAATATTGTTAAATTATGGTAAGATATTTGTTGATTTATATTTTATTATTTTTTTGTTGATTTATAAAATAAAGTCAAAAATCTCTTAAATCATCCAAAAATATTCACATTCATCATATGTTTTAATACTCCCAACTTTAGAGAAAAAATGATCAACACCGCTCATTCGAACCCCTTTCGGTTGTGATTTTTAAATTTTATTCTCGAAAAAATATTAAAAATTTATCATTCACTTAAAAAATTATTTTGAAATTAACCGCGAGCTCAAAATATTTTGATAAAAGTTGTTAAATTTTGAAATTCGAATGAGCAGTGTCGATCACTTCTTTTCTTTCAAAGTTGAGCGTATTAAGATATGTGATTAATGTAAATATTTTTTAAAGATTTAAAAGATTTTTAATTTCAAAATCAACAAAAAAAGAAAAATAACAAGTAAAATATAAATACAAATAAACAAATACCTTACTATAATTTAACAATTTTTTATCGAAATATTCCCAATTAACGATAATTCTGAAATAATTTTTTAAATTAACTGTAAATTTTTAATATTTTTTTCGAGAATAAAATTCTAAAAGCACAACTAAAAGGGATTCAAATTAGCATTGTCGGTCATTTTTTTCTTTAAAATTGAGCGTATTAGATCATATGATGAATGTAAATATTTTTAAATGATTTAAGAGAAGAATCAATAATTTTAAGTATTTGATGCAAAATTAATAAAAATAAAAATTAAAAAATATTAAAAAATAAGTATCTTTTGAGGGATAGAGACGGAGAAAAGGACGAGGAGGAGGTGCGGGGAGATAGAAACATTGAGAGAGAGAGAGAGAGAGAGAGAGAGAGAGAAGGGGGTGGGGTGCAAATTTTTAAAGGCAAAAAGGAAAGCCCCCACTTGAGTCACGTGATCGGTGATCCCTTGCCAGTTATGTGGGTAATAGCACTTCTGCTCGTTGATAGAAAGTAAAATGTCAAAAATGCTATAAGTAAAGAATTAACCACCCAATCTCCCACCAAAAAATGACATGGCAATAATGGATCCTACCATGTGAGATTCGAATCATACATTTCATATTTTATCATACATTTTTACAATGAAAAAAAAATTGTTAAATGAAAAGATTAATACATACCCAGTAAAGATGTCCATATTATGTGACGTGTCTCATAATTATTCATCTTTTACTTATTTTATTTTTTTTAAAGTAGGAAATTTTTATGGTTTGTATATATAAATATAGTTGTCGTCTTTTGCAACTTGGAGGATAAGCGTGTGTCAAAAAAAAAAAAAAAAAGAAAAGAAAGGAGAGGACAAGTGTCCCCATGCCCAAGAGTTTATCCACATGGAATGCTGATCTAGTGCACATGTGTTATGAAAAGAGATAAGCTTTGACTTTATTTTTTACTTTTCACCGTGTATATGTGTATAAGAATAAGCTCTAATAAAAAGGAGGAGGAAAAATTGGGAGGGAAAAACGCAGGGGAGAGAGAGAGAGAGGGAGGAGTAAGAAGAGAATATCTGGGAAACGAAATTTTGCTGCACGAATTGGTAAAAAAAATTTACATATTGAAGTTAGTAAATTACATCATTTATGTGTAATCCAAATTATTATTAATTAACTGTTAAAAGTTCATAGCTTAATTTTATTATTAGAACCAAGTTATGATGTTGAGATAATATTTTATTTTTCTTAATATGAAGCCAAAGATCTAGACGTGATCCATCAATAGAAAATTGGAAACAATTAGTTGCTAGATTTTATTCTTATGGTTAAGACCTTGATGCTATATGTTGGAAAAGTAAGTTAAATGCTAGAGATTTGTTTTATGAGCTGAATTTTATTTAGTAGAATTATGTTTTCTAATGCTGAATAGAATGTTTAGAGACTAAAACCTTGATTGTTGGCATAATGGGGATGTACTATGAAAGAAAAAATTATATTTTCTTTAAGAGCCGAAATTGCTCTCCTGAAGGACTACTTGTTTTGGTGGCAAATACTATCTTTTTTTTTTTTTTGTATTTATTTTTTACTGAGATGTATAAACATGGGGGTTTGCCCTACTGGTGGTGGAAGAATAAAATAGTGAACTATGTTTAATCGCTAGTATGCATTTTCATGCACTGAATATGTGGTTAATTTAATTATTTATTTGCATCATTGTGTGCTTCATGTTAAGTTCAGAGAGGTATATGTCTACTTTAGCTCCGTCTACAAGTTAAATTGAGGTCCTGATTAATCCGGTTATTTTAGAAGGTGGGTACAAGAATTATATAAATTAGAACTAAAATGTTTCACTTGCAATTTCTAAATGTGTCTTTTTTTTTTATTTTATGAACTGTAATTTGTATGGTTGAGATATTATGGATCGAGAATATTTACGAAATGTGTTTTGAGATTCATGCTATGATAGTTTTGCTGGCCCTGCTCCTGAGTTAATGTGGAAGTGTGTCCCGGTTTTAGACTTAATATATATTGCTCACGTATGGGATATGTGGGATTGAAATGTCCACTGACATCGTCAATGTACTTAATTGACTTGATTTCTCATGGTAAAAGTACTGTCTTAATTTTGGTCGAAGGTAAACGACCCTTGGCTATATGAGATTAGTTGTTAGACCTTGTGGTGGTCTTTATGAATATTCTTTTGCTGAAAAAGTTATTTCAACTTAGCTTGATCTATAAATGCTTTGTTTGTTCTTATTTATATGATTTAGTTGTACTCACTGAGCATGTAGTTAGCTCACGCATATTTATGCAATACTCTTTCAAGTGTTCGAGAATAGAAGTCGGTCCACTGTACAACTATCGTCGTTAGTGCGTCCTTTGGTCTGTTCTGTGAGAGAGGTTGACTGCACTATAGAGTACAATTTTTAGTATTTTATTTTAATGAGTTGTTGTATTTTGTTGTTGACATCTACTGTGAGGTGTGAGCTAGTATGATGTTGTTGTCTTATGTAATATTGTACATTCCAGATTTTGTTAATATAGGGTTTCTTTTAAAAATTTTGCAAGATTTTGGTATTAGAGGTGCTATCACGTTATATTTTTTGATAGTTCAATTATATCATCGGGATTGAGGCGTGACATATTATTTATTTCATATTTCTTTCCGTTCCCATTTGTTTTTCTCCGTTTTGTGTTTCTCTCTCTCAAATTTGGCTAGAGAGACACTGATGTAATGTTTTTCTCTATTGCGTCTAATTTTTTTATAAAAAAAATAATCGATACCGCTTATTCGAACGTTTTTTAATTATACTTTTAGAATTTTATTGTTAAAAAAATACAAAAAATTTACCGTTTACTTGAAATATTATGTTGGGATTAATTATGAGCGCGAAATATTTTATAACGAGTTGTTGAATTATGATAAGGTATTTGTTAATTTATATTTTATTGTTGATTTATAAAATAAAGTTAAAAATCTCTTAGATCATCCAAAAATATTCACATTCATCATATGTTCCAATGCGCTCAACTTTTGAGAAAAAAAGTGACCAACATCGCTCAATCGAACTCTTTTCAATTGTGTTTTTTGAATTTTATTGTCAAAAAATACTAAAAGTTATCGTTTGCTTAAAAAATTAATGGGATTAATTGTGAGTTTAGAATATTTTAATATACGGCTGTTGAATTATGGTAAGGTATTTATTGGCCTTATAATACCCCTAAATTCAACAATCTTTTATTAAAATATTATGAGTTTACGGTTAATTCTTAAATAATTTTTTAAATAAACAATAAAATTTTAGTATTTTTTTGACAATAAAATTCAGAAAACACCACTGAAAGAAATTTGAATGAGCGCTGTCGATTATCTTTTTTTCCAAAACTATGAGTATTAGAGCATGTGATGAACGTGAATAGTTTTGGATGATTTAAGTGATTTTTAATTTTGTTTTATAAATCAATAAAAAAATAACAATAAAATATAAATCAACAAATACCTTACCATAATTCAATAATACTTTATCAAAATATTCCAAACTCACAATTAATTCCAAAATAATTTTAAGTACGGTAATTTTTTAGTACTTTTTGGAGAATAAGATTCGAAAAATATGACACTTTATTTTTCCTCCAAAGTTGGGCGTATTAAAAGACATATGATGAATGCAAATATTTTTGGATGACTTAAGAGATTTTTAATTTTATTTTATAAATCAACAAAAGAATATATATCAAACAAATATCTTGTCACAATTCAACAACTCTTTGTAAAATATTTCGAACTCACGGTTAATCCCGACATAAAATTTTTAAATAAACGGTAAATTTTTTAGTATTTTTTCAACAATAAAATTCGAAAAGCACGATTAAGAAGGGTTCAAATTAGTAGTGTCAGAAATTTTTTCTCCAAAGTTGGCCACATTTGAATATTTTTGAATAATTTAAAAGATTTTTAATTTTATTTTATAAATTTACAAATACCTTATCATAATTCAACAACAAAATATTTTAACCTCATAGTTAATCCTGACATAATTTTTCAAATAAACGGTAACCTCTTTGTATTTTTTTGATAATAAAATTTAAAAACTACGATTAAAATACATTCAAATAAACGATTTCGATAACTTTTTTTAAAAAAATTGGACGCATTAGAAAAAAACATTACATTAGTTTTCCTCCAATCAAAATTGGGAGGGAGAAACACAAAAAAAAAAAAAAAAAAAAAACAAATAGGAACGGAAAGAAATAAGGAAAGAATGGTGGGACCCATTATTGTCACGTCATCCTTCTGTAGGACATTCGGTGTTTAATTCTTTACTTATAGCCATTCTGGTAAAATGCACTCCCATAATGCATTTTAAAATAGCAAATAGCTAGTCAACCCCCTCCCCCGCAGCGGACAAAAAGTCATACCCTCCCTTGACAAATACCCAAATCTTTTTATATAATTACAAATATGCTATTCTCCCTTTTTTTTCTCTCCAAATTGTAAAAATATCATTTTCCTTCCGCATCTAAATTACAAAATTGTCACTCTTATTCTTTTCAATATTTTACATTGATTTTAATAAAAAAATTAATTAAAAAAAGTTTAAATAATAAGGGAGAGGGGAGATTTTTTTTTTTAAATTAACTAATTGAACTCTTTATTTTTACACTAATTCTTTATTTATTTTTGGTTAAAACTCATACAATTGGAAGTCCAAGTTAGTTTTTAAATTTATCAATTACCTTACGGTTAAAAAAAATTAACTAATAAATTTTTTATCTTCATACTAATTCTTTGTGTTTTTTGTGAGAACTCATAAAATTGATTGCCACATTTATTCTTAAAATTTATTCATTAAGGTATAGTTAAAATTTTAATTTTATTTTAATCAATTCATAGTTTATTATGTATTTTTTTGTGATGTACATAGTTTATTGTGTATTTTTATTTTTCAATACTTTTTTTACTCCTCCTCATTAATCTATTTATTAAATGTTTTCTTTCTTTAACTTTTTCTGACATCTATAAATAGAGAGAAAGAAAGAGATCTAATTTTTATTTTATCCTACTCAGATTGTTTATTTCTATAACTCTCTGACTTGTTATTTGTGTGCAGAAACCAAGTATCAAGAGAATTTATATTATTGTAAGTTATTATTTATGTTAATAAATTGTCTATAGTTATTTTTTTTAGTTTGAAGATGAGTATGTTATTATTTTTATAGTGTAGAAATTTAAATGTTCGATCCGATAACGCGAGATGCAGAAGATGGGAAACCATCGGAACATGCTCAGACCTTTGGAGTTTTACATCTAAATTTCTATACCGCAAGATTCATACCAATTCGCATGATATGTCTTAAATACTAGAGCTAGTGAATGTGGTTGACCCCACTAGTATACTGTGTATATAGTCGTGACATGCTAATTATTTGATGCGTACATTATTTTTTATTTGAGATTTTAAAAAAATAATTCTTTTTATTTCTCTTTTCCAAAAAAATAACTCTTCTTTAATCAGAAAAAATTTACGGAGATGATAATAAATAATAAACATGAAGTAATTTAATCAAATTGTGATGAAGTTCAGGTAGTAAAGTTTATCCAATGTTCAAGTGTTTAGAAATATGTATCGTTAAATTTCTATTTTTTGTTTAAAAAAATTAGAGTATGAAGCGCGAAATAATTAATTCATCCTAGTTGCAACATTGTGGGAAGTATGGAATTAAAACTCACCTTATTCAAATTTTGTTTCCCAATGCATTTCTCATTTTCCTATACTTTTTACTCCTCCTCATTAATCTATTTATTAAATGTTTTATTTCTTTAACTATTTTCTCACATCTATAAAAAGAGAGAAAGAAGGAGACCTGATTTTTAATTTATCCTACACAGATTGTTTATTTCTCTAATTCTCTGACTTGTTATTTGTGTAGAGAAATCAAGTATCAAAATAAGTTATATTATTGTAAGTTATTATTTATGTCAATAAGTTGTCTATAGTTATTCTTTTTAGTTTGAAGATGAGTATACTATTTTTTTTATTGTGAATAAATTTAAATGTTCGATTCGATAACGCAAGATGCAGAAGATAGAAAACTATTTGAAACATGCTCGAACCTTTTAAATTTTATATGTAAATTTTTATACCACAAGATTCATACAAATTGGCATGATATGTCTTAAATAATCGAGCTACTGAATGTGGTTGAGCTCACTGGTGTATCTTGTGTATTAAGTCGTAACATCTTAATTATTTGATGCGTAAATTATTTTTTATTTGAAATTTCAAAAAATTAATTCTTTTTATTTATATTCTCCAAAAAATAACTCTTCTGTAATCAGAAAGAATTTATAGTGATAATAATAAATAATAAACATGAAGCAATTTAATCAAGTTGTGATATAGTTCAAGTAGTAAAGTTTCTTACTTAAAAAAATAAGGTCCAAGGTTTAACTGTTTAAAAATATGCATCCTTATGTTTTTTATTTTTAGTAAAAAAAATTAAAGTGTGAAGTACGGAATAATTAATTCCTCCTAATTCCAACATTGTAGGAAGTAGGAGATTAAAACTCACATTATCTAAATTTTATTTCCTAATGCATTTCTCATTTCCCAATACTTCTTTACTCTTTCTCATTAATCTATTTATTAAATATTTTCTTTCTTTAACTATTTTCTCACATCTATAAATAGAGAAAAAGAAGGAGAAATTGAGACGACCTGATTTTTATTTTATCCTACTCAGATTGCTTGTTTCTCTAACTCTCTGACTTGTCATTTGTGTGGAGAAACCAAGTATCAAGATAAGTTATATTATTGTAAGTTAATATTTATGTCAACAAGTTATTTATAATTATTCTTTTTAGTTTGAAGATGAGTATGTTATTCTTTTTATTGTGTAAAAATTTAAATATTCGATCTGATAACGCGAGACATAGAAGATGGAAAACCATCGGAAACATGTTCGGACCTTTGGAGTTTTAAATATAAATTTTTATATTGCAAGATTCATACCAATTCGCATGATATGTCATAAATACTCGAGCTACTGGATGTGATTGATCTCACTGGTGTACTGTGTATTAAGTCGTGACATGTTAATTATTTCGTGCGTAAATCATTTTTTATTTGAGATTTCAAAAAAGTAATTCTTTTATTTATCTTCCCAAAAAAATAACTCTTCTTTAATTAGAAAGAATTTGCGGAGATGATAATAAATAATAAACATAAAGTAATTAATCAAGTTGTGATATAGTTCAAGTAGTAAAGTTTATTGCTTAAAAAACACAAGGTCCAAGATTCAAGTGTTTGAAAATATGTATTCTTACATTTTTATTTTTGGTAAAAAAATATTAGAGTGTGAAACACGGAATAATTAATTCTTCCCAATTGCAACATTATGAGAAGTTGGGGATTAAAACCCACCTTATCCAAATTTTGTTTCCCAATACATTTTTTCATTTCCCAATACTTTTTTACTCCTCCTTATTAATCTATTTATTATATGTTTTATTTCTTTAACTATTTTCTCACATCTATAAAACCAAACTAGACCAATTATTTTCCTTGATTTTTTCGACTGGTTTGATTTTTTCGATTTTTTTCACTCCTAATAATAACTGTACGATAACAACAAATATGAATTAATTGGACTAAATATTTTTTTTTAAAATAGTGGGACTATTATTTTGATTTTTTTGCTTTTTGTTATTTTTTTCATATTTTTTCATTTCTTCGATAGAAGGAATTAAAAAAGTATAAAAAAAATAAACCAAAATTTTAAAAAAAGGGATCGAAATACATTGTTATTTCTTAACATCTGTTTTTTTTTATAACTCACAGAATATCATGGTTGACTACAACTATTCAAATTTAGATAGTTAGGTAAATGAGATTAATTTTTCAAGTGGGGAGAGCGTCTTCCACAATTATCACGACTACACGCCCGAATTTACCACCGACCATGTTAGTTATTAATATGGAGAGAAAAAGAAACATAAAAGCGAACATAATAAAAAACATATTAGCCAACGTACCTACGCATTTGTTTTTTTTTTTTTTTTTGGCAGATTTTTGAAAGTACAGATGATATGTTAGAGTGGGCGCGGAGGGTTGGTCGGGATAATGGTATTGTGGTTGTTCTAAAAAATTCGGCTTCTTTAAAAGGCAACAAGCTCGCGAAGTGTATCCTTGGTTGTGAAAGAGAAGAAATGTAAAACCTCTACACTATCTCGATGAAAGGAAAACCCGCCAATGGAATACTGGGACCAAAAAATACAATTGTCCATTTGAGCTACAAGATATACCAATACCTCCAAACAAAGTCATGTGGGTTTTAAGAGTTTCGAGTGGTTTCCATAACCATGAAGCAGCAAAATATCTTAATAGCCACGAGTACCCGTCAAGGCTAAAACAAGTGGAGAACAAATTTGTTATCGACATGGACAACAACACTGCGCCTCGTGAAATTCTGAGTGTCTTGAAGGAAAGAGATTCATTAAACACCACGGAAATCAAGAGCATCTACAACGCCATACTTATTAATAAATAAGCCAAATGAGGCGGCCTTAATCCCATTCAATATATGTTATCTCAATTGATTAAAAAAACATACCTCTATGATTTTCGTACAGATACAACCACCAACGTGATAATAGATATTCTTTGGGTTCATCCTAAAAGCCTAGAGTTATATGTTAACTTTCCGACCGTGTTGATCATTGATGCCGTATACAATACCAATGAGTATCAGATACCACTTTTAGAGGTTATGGGTATCACATCCACAATGCGTACATACTCACTTATGTTCGCATATCTTAGTAATGAGAGGGAAGAGCGACTGACATGTGTTTTGTCTACCCTAAAGAATTGAATAATTGCAAAGGGTGCATTGACGCCCTCAGTATTTGTTGCAAATTGAGATTTGGTGCTTGTTAATGCCATTGAAGCATGTTTTCTCATGGCACATCACATTCTTTGTATTTGACACATAAACCAGAATGTAGTGAAGAATTGTAGCCACGTGCTTGGTCTGCTGTCAAAACATTTTCTCGTGTTATGATACTCACTTATAATGGTATCGACATCGTCATCTTACAAGCAGAAGTGGTAGGCCCTTTGCGTGGAGTTTGGATCTTACCCGCGTATCTTAAATTACCTCAGAGAAACATGATTGAGGCCATACAAAGAGAGATTTGTTAAAACGTGGATAAATACTTGTATGCACTTCGGTAGCAATTCAAGTCTATGGTATGTTCACTAAAAGTGAATATTTACTTGTTTTAACTTTTCTATTTGAAAACTTTTCCATTATTCTAGTTTACTTTATTGTAAATGATTTTTCTAACTTTTCTATTTGAACAATTTGCATTATTCTATTACAGGGCGAAGTCTGCCCATGCCAGATTGAAGAAGTATTTGGGAGATACCATGTCATCGCTAGAAATAACATTTGTTAAAATAGACAGGATGCTGAGAAATCAGCTCAGGGATATTAAAAAGTCATTCGAGAAATCTATCAATATTCCACGACACAAATAGGTAAATGATAACATTTATGATGAATTACGATGTCACATTTCTTTAGAGGCCATAGAGTTGATCGATGGTCAACTACAATGCAACCAATTCCTCTCCCCACCTAGTTGCCTATTGTGACTGTAAGATAAAAATCACATGCGGCATACCATGCGCGCACAGTCTTGCATTTTATTGTTCTCTTTCTATTCCAATTCCGCTAAGGGAGATACATGTTCATTGGACTAGGTTGTAAATTGATGCACACCGGCCTAATGACGGAGGACATCCACCCGACAGGATATCTCATGTTATTGACAGCTTAGAAGATATGGATCTAGATATGCGAGAGGATATGATAAACAAGATTGTCAATATGACAAATTCATCTCATAGCATAGTTTAAGCCCCAGCATACAACACAGTTCATAGAGGTTGACCTGCAGGCAGAGATGAGCAAAACATACGTTGCATACCTTCTAGTTTATAGGCGTCTGGTTTAGGATCTAGGGGGCGTTGAACTCAACGTAGAGTATACTGGTCATTCCACCGACTCTAACCTCGAGAGGGAGACGTGGGAGGGGGCGGGAGTTCACAACATTGAACCAACCTATACTCAATATCCAGTTTTTTCCATTTTTTATCCTTACATTCAACAATTACCTGAGGCCTTTAGGGGTTATATAACCCACACTGTTGATGTCTGAGCTAACGGCAATTGTGGATGCAGAGCGATAACTGTGCTAGTTGGGTATAGCGAAGATGATTGGGGACAGGTACGACTAGATCTTATTGAAGAAATTTAAGAAAATATGGACTTATTAAGTGTGTTTTATCCACTGGCTGATCTAGCAAACAATCTGCTAAATTTACATGCTTGGTTTGCTCCTACGACGCTAACTCAATATTGGATGGACTCTATGACTTTGGTATGTGTCATCACATCAAGATACAACCTTGTACTGCATACATTTGAAATAAATGCTTAAGATTGTTTTACTTACTTGCCATTAAGGTCCCCTCCGATTGCAGTTTGGGCACCTCGAGAAATTGCTATTGGCCGTATTAGCCAACACTTCGTTCAAATTTTCTTGAGACCTCATTACCCTATACCACCTATCCAGTATGGTGGTGGCAAAATGCATCAGATGAAGCTAAGGGATGGGCAACTCGTTATACAGTACGTCTTAACTTGTGGTCTAAAGTAAGGGGTGGGGGAAGATAGTGTTTTTGGATATCTAGTCCTACAACCACAACCACAACCAACGGTTAGTGCCTTACTGGCCGAAGTTGGTTTGGAAACACTTCGATGCCTAAGTCAGTACTAGGAGAAAGAGAATGAAAGTACTAAGTTAGGATTGGAAGATTGGGCGTACTTTTTTTTCACCAAGTATTGTACCTTATATACTACTCATAGCTTGAGTGCCAAAGTTGGATTGATATGTGTGGAGCACACTCTTTATGATATCGACCCATAATCGAATTATGTTATGACTTCACCCTTCAAAATGATGAATGACAATTCACGCTTCACGTGCTGGTTTAACTGAATGTCAAGTAGAGATTCCACTCAGATACAAGTGATCTCGACTTGACCGAAAGACATCCTATTCGGCTCGATCCCATGAAATATCTCTCAGATTGAGGGAACACTATGTGTCATGGCCCTGGTCTGGGCACGGTCGGGTACCGTGCTGAGGTATGGGCCAACTCAACCTCGCAAGTTATCGACACCATAGTCGTAAGAAGTGGGCCTAGTTGAAACTCGTCCCAAGATGAACCCGAAGTGGGGGCTCGACCCTATCTGCTTAAGGATCTTATGTTTCGGCTCGATCCAACTTGTGAAAGATTTCAACTCGATTCTAACTGGGTGTCGTGTTGGCACAGTCCTTCACAGTATGTAGTAGTCATTAAATAGTATTCTACATTTACCATTATTTGACAAGATCAATAAATTATCAGAAGTGAATATATATTTTTTCATCCATGTACATCCAAAGTTTATCCAAGATCGATAAGTGAATAAATGTTTTTTCGTCCATGCATATTCAAAGTTTATCCAAGATCAATAAATGAATATATGTTTATGTTGCAGAAATAGTATATGGGTGAAAACAACGTATACACATTTCAATTTGATTTTATAATTAAATTATCACAATTATAAATAAATATTTTTGTTGAAGATAAAAAAGTAAATGTGTTTTACAAAGTCTTTAAATATACATGATTAAAAAAATATTTATGCTAATTTATAGATTTTAAAAGTTAATTAGTGAATATGATGAAACTTGTGTTATTAGAGATAAAAAAAAACATAAGAGAAGCACATAATATAATGTATGTTAGAT
The DNA here is from genome assembly GCA_014822125.1 of Arbutus unedo. NCBI lineage: Eukaryota > Viridiplantae > Streptophyta > Magnoliopsida > Ericales > Ericaceae > Arbutus > Arbutus unedo. Next base: position 16,953 of record JABCMJ010015596.1, read on the forward strand.
TGATATTCTTGTAAATTTTGAGAATAGTTTCGTCATAATTTAATAGTCAATTGGAATGAAAATGCAAATCTTGAGAAAGGAAGAATCATTTTCTTTATACATAATGGGGCGTTTAAATGTAGAGTAATGCTATATTTTGAACATATTCAGATATAAATATATTTAAAATTATTAGATATATGTGGACTCTTAATAATTTGTAAATTCTATGTGCGTCTAATAGTTCTAAACATATCTGTGTTCATAGACTTTTTGTTAAATATTCCATCCGTCCTATTTTTATAGTCTATTATTTTAATTTGGGATGTTCCAAAATAAAAGTCCACTTTCTATAAATAATAATTCAAATTTAGTTAAATTTTTTTTACCTCTTTATTTAAATAATACTTATATTTTATACATCAATCAAATTAATAATATATTTAAAAAATATATTTTTTATAATAATAATTATTTTTTTTAGAAAGTTAAAATTTCAAAAAAAAACTAGGTGGAGAAATTTAACTTTCCTTTTCTAAATCAATCAGAGAGTCAAAGCAAAAATGTAAAGAGTCGCACTATGATGCTTTCGAGACGATATGACAGCGAATATGTAATACATCCTCTCTCTCTCTCTCTCTCTCTCTCTCTCTCTCTCTCTCTATGCAATATACATACATATATGTACTCATAACACACACTTTCTCCCGTCGTGTACAATTTGACTTCTCCCACCTGAATTTCTTCTCAATTCGGCCCCCTTTCATTCTATTTATTCTTTATCGCAGATAGATTGTAGCACAGTTCAAAAGTTGAGTAGCGCAATATGTCGTCATGTTACAGCCGGATAACAGCGAGAACCGCCGCATCACCGGCGGCGATCCACGTTCAGCTCATGCGAGCCACCGTGAAAGTATGGCCGCTTTCTCGGGCTGGTGTGGATCGAGGGAAGGGGATCGTCCTGCGATCGTCGCGGCTGCGGGTGATTGAGGCAGTTCGAACGGGCGGCGGTGGCGTTGAGGAGAAGATCGGGCGTTGCTCATACGCCGTGGAAGATCGGAGAGCGGTGGGAGATTTGGTGGAGAGGGGTGGTGGCGGGAAGAGTGCTGATCGTACGGAGGAAGTGTTGGTTGCAGCGGGGGTTACGGTGGTGCTGGGAGTTGGGAATCGGGTGCTCTACAAACTGGCCTTGGTGCCTCTCAGGCACTACCCTTTCTTCCTCGCTCAGCTCGCTACTTTCGGGTACCCCTCCTCTTGCTGCTGCTGCTGCTGTTTTTTTTTTTTAAATTTAATTTGTACTCATAAATCGAAAATACGAAGGTTCATTCTTAAAAAAAAAAAAATACTAGTTACATTCTATGAATTATTACATTTTATACTGCGGCATACAATCATAGAGAATTATTGAAGGCTACCCAACTTATATAAACAATCCATAATTATTTGACGCTAGACATGCGGTAATTCGTAGTGTCGCTAGCATTGTTCAAAAAGACTCCTGAATTCATCTGCAAGGGTATATGCGCATGTTTTTCTGGGTGGGGGTATATTCAATTGAAGTTTCTCTCCATAGTGCTTTTGTGTGTTTTATTGGAAAAGAGAATACTAGAAAAAGGAGAAAAAGAGAATATGATTAAAGTGGAAAAGAAACACCACTTATTGAGGTGGGATTCCCCAGGACGCTGCGAACTTGAAACTCTCTGGTGGGCCCAGTGGTCATAAGTGCGTGGAATTGGAGGAGATGCTGTGCCTCCACCAAAATTTATTTTTTTGTGTTTTGTACAAGTAATTTATTTTAAAATTTTGAGTTAGTGGTTAATTTTAAAATATTCGTTTAAATTAATAGTGAATTTTTTTAAATTTTTTAAAAATAAAATTCAGAAAACACGACAGAAAGATGTTCAAATGAGTGGTGTTAGTCATTTTTTTTAATGCGAATTTTAATGCCATAGTGACAAACTAGATATATTTTTGTAATTTTCTTTTTACTTTTGTCACTGTCGCATTAAAAAAAATGACCGATATCGCTCATTTGAATTCCTTTTGGTCGTGTTTTTTGAATTTTATTTTCAAAAAAAATTGAAAAATTCACCGTCGACTTGAACGAATATTTTGAAATTAATTGAGAACTCAAAATTTTAAAATAAAATTTTGTTAATAGATTATGTGTACAAAACACACAAAAGGGAGTTTGGTGTAGGCACAAAACTGTCCCGTTTCATGGCACAACACCTCCCCCTTTCCTGCTTGCATCGAGTTTGTGTATGTATAGGAAAGTTATTCCGTCGCCTGCAGCAACAAAATGATAAGTGGTATTCCAGGGATGGAGTTTGCTCCACAAAGGCCCTGTTTATTGTTGGCGAAAAGAAAGAAAAATTGTTGGTAAAATATGGACACAAGTCATACAAGTGTTCAGATAAAATTATCCTAACATCCCTTTATCCAAGTCATATACTCTTCTATTTACGTAAATATAATGTCATAATTAATTATGAAAATATCATCCACATACTAATAATAAATTCCATATATTTCTTGCTAAAATAATACTAAAAAAAAACATTTATAACTATTAATATATCATATCCCTTCTAAAATCTTGGCCGTGAATAAATATGCCGCAAGTGATAAGTGGTTCTGCAAGAACACCCAGTAACTTCTTGTTCCCCTTTTTCGACTTGAACTAATAATATGGGAAAAATTCTCTTGAATTTTTTTGAAATGAGTCTTAACTTGTACTAATTTGAGTTTTATTGAAATTTCTACTCACATTTTTACCTAAAGTTTAGTAGGCATTTTATGCCTTCCAAATTTACAAGTATGCTGCTAGTAAAGTTTTTATTCAAAAATTTTCTTAAAGAGTTTGCGTTGGAGTGCTTCATGTCACATCAAATTTTGTCAGAAATTTGAAGGAACACTTGAGTGCTGGTGGTGGTCTGATGTCTGTATCGTCTTGTAATAATTTGGTTAGCAGAATACTCCAGACAGTAGAAATATCCTCCTGTGGGTCCTTCTAAATTCAAGCCATATGCTAAGGGTGATTGGGGCACGTGGATTGTGTTGCTTCCTTTTTGGCTTGTGTTGCTAATGGTGATTGGGGCATGAAGTTACATTGACATTCCTGTTTTTTTTTTTGAGAAATGACATTGACCTACTTTCATATTTCCTAAACAAATCCTAGTCACCACGGAGAATGAATACCTCTACCAATTAGTCCTATGCCATTTACCTTTTGTTCAAGAACAAATAAAAACCATACAAATATTTTGAACAGCATGACATGGCTGAATTGAGAACTTGTAGTATGAAACAAAAATTGCAGCCTACAAATTCATGGAATGTGCTAACCCTATTATTTTCATTCGCTTCTTTTCCAGATATGTAATTGTATACTTCTCAATCTTGTATATCCGCTATCATGCTGGCATTGTTACTGATGAAATGCTTTCCTTGCCAAAAGCTCCATATCTTGCTGTTGGTCTCTTGGAGGCTCTTGGTGCTGCTTCTGGAATGGCAGCTGCAGGTTATATCACATTGCTGTTGATCTCGTTCTGTTATGGTTTATTATTTTGCTACTCAGATATCTCTGGTGAAGAAGTTGAATTTCTCACTTATCATTTTGAAAGATGTTTTCTTGTTTCCTAATATCTAGCTACTTTCCATCAAATCTGAGCTGGTCTATCTAGTATTCATAGTCTTATCAGAATTTATCCCTTAACAGCGTCTTCAGAAGAGATCTTGCCCCTCTTTATCAAAATAATATGAAGGAATATTATGCTTCTGTGTCAGATATTGCATTTGTAGATGTATGGTCTTTGTATAGGGAGAAGTTTTTGTCGCTCAAGCTATTTAGGGCTGTATGCATTATAGCTTGGATATATAGATGGAAACTCTAGTTTCTCACTGTTGTTGACATGATTTATGTTGCTATATTATATTATGATTTCTGTGTACATGTTTTAATAATGATGTAATGAATTCTGTTTGTTTTCCTCTTCTTGTAACAGCTATCCTTTCTGGGGCGGCAATTCCCGTTCTTTCACAGGTAACAGCAGCCAATGACTTTGAGTTATCTTGTTTACATTGTTCTTGAATTGTGACTCCTGAACAACCAAAGACTACGGCTTTAGGTTGAGACCACCACACTCTCATCTATGACTGGCCACTCAAACGTGAAAAGGTGGGAAAATGGTAGAGCAATGCATGAACTTGATGTAATCCTATAAAGACTCTTGGTGCATACTGAAGTGGATGCATTTAGTAGAGTTGATGTATCATATACTTGTTGTCGCCAGAACACATTAGGTGCTATGAGAACTGTAAAGGGTAGGAGGTGGGGGAAGAGGCGGGATTGGGATGCTCAGCGTTGTTCGCAGAGGCAGCTAGGTGGACTGTTTTATGGTGTTCGGAGGAAGGTTGGATCCGTGTGTTTATGGAAAGCCCGGTGGTTGTTCATGCACTTTCTGATTTGCATGCTCAAAGCTCATTAGTCGATTGCATCCGTTGGATAATATTAGTCTAGTGATGTCTGACAAGCTTCTAAGATCAGTGGTTCATATCACTTGATCAGTATATTTGGTGGCACATGAATGGTAGTCTGGGCTTCCAGGACTAATTCTATATAGAGTCGAACCTTTTTTTTTTTTTTTGGGGGGGGGGGGGGCGGGGGCGCGGAGGATGAATATGTCTCCGCTTTTCCTCTTAGAGGTTGACACGTGTTGACCTGTCATTTATGTTGGGTGGTAGCGGGGCTATCCACTTGGTGGTTAGACTTCAAACCCTCAGTTGTGTATAGGATTTGATACTCGTTGCTGCTTAGATTCCAGTCTTTCGAACCTGTTGCTTGCCTACAACAGAAGTTTGCTGGTTTTCGTGGCACAAACGTCTTTGGTTGTTGTTGATTTAACACTGGCATTCCTCGCAATGGCGGGAGTCTTGTAAGTTATTGGTAGTATGTTTCATCCCAAATCCGAGATTTTTTTTTTGTTGTATCAATACATCAATTAGAGGTCCATCAAACTTGACATGTCTTGGTTACAAAAGCTACTCATGGAGCTTCATTTTCTGGTGCCAGATTAGGCTAGCATCTCTCATGATTTATGGTGGTTACCCAAAACATCAAACTAACATTTGGTAACCATATCATGTCATGTCATGCACCACTTTGAAAATGTGAAAAGTTGTTGGGTACTTGGGTCGTTTAAAGCATGATTTTTTAAACCGCTTTTAAATATTCAAGTTCTTTTATTTCTTATCGCTTAAAACATGACTATTTTATTTTCAAATGGAAAAGGTCATGTATAGTTGTTCTTGTTAAAGTTTTTGTCCCACTAGGCAAAAGTCCTTGATATGGCGGGTACGGGGTGTTAATACTTGACGTGACAATTGTCAAGGGTACTACAGGAGAGGCTGATTTCCAATGTGCTTGAACACTTCTCAAAAATGGATTTTCAAAATGATAAAGCATTTTTAGTTCGAGCTCAATTTAATAAATATCAATATTATGGTGTAGCACGTGGGCTTGGGCCATCTGATGGCGTTTTCTTTTAAACTGCTTCTTTGGAAACTGATATTTAAATTTGGCCTTCATTTCCTATTTGGCAGAGCTTTCTAGTTTGGCAACTTCTCCTGTCGTATATATTTCTTGGGAGGAGATACAGATTTAATCAGTTACTTGGGTGCTTTCTAGTGGCTGTTGGCGTAATCGTAACAGTAGCAAGGTAAGCAGTATGCATTTTCAGTACCAATGTCAATTTGATTCTTCCAATTATATGACATAAGTTCATACATGGTTCGTATTTGCATTTTTCTATAGATTTCGGTTAGCATAATTTTCAATTCAATTCAACACAACTTGAGCAAGTTGTTCCTCAAATGATCTTGAGCTAAATGTCGTAGGACCTAAACCTTGAAGCAGATAAATTTTAAGCGTCAATGTCCAAATACTCCTTTACTTTAATTCTTTGTATTGTTTGGTCTAGCGAGGCTGATATTAATCAAATGAAACCAAAAGCAATGCTGCTTGCAGATTTTTTTCCCTTGTTCATAGTTATGGTTACTTATGCAGTGGATCTAGTACTGGTTCCTTGACGGAAGCTGGTCTGTTCTGGAGTCTATTGATGATAGTTTCTTTTTTGTTTCAAGCTGCTGACACAGTATTAAAGGTTGAAGGTTTCTTCTAATGGGTCTTTGTGCTTTCCTCTCTCTTTTTAGTTGTGTCTATCTTGCCAGTCCTTTTCTCTTACTGATGCAACTTTTCATTTGCAGGAAATAATTTTCTTGAATGCTGCTAAACAATTGAAGGTATTTCTTCTGGTCAACTCTTTCCCTTTCAACGTTTGTGAGACCCCGTTAATGTTATTATTTCCAAAGGCTATTCTTTGGATGTTTGGACATTAACTGGAAATTGCATAATTCAATCTGATTGTATCTTACAGTGTACTTTGATGTGCTAAATTGTACTTATTTGAGTTGTAGATAAGATTGTATCATCCTATTAGCCAAAAAGAAATCCTAAGCCAAGATAGCATCCCAGTTTGTGGTTTCAGAATTTGTCCGGGCAAATTTGAGGACTGCGCATAGGAATGGAATAGAATAACTCATGCTTGACAATCTGATTCTGCCTTCACGAAGCTTCCCAGTTTCTTGTCTAAACTTTATATTTGAGATCTGATGATAATTTTACTACATTTCTATTGTGTTAACCACAGGGACGTTCGGTGGATCTGTTCGTTGTAAATTCCTATGGATCTGCTTTCCAGGTCAGCATTTTCATAATGTTTATCTCCATTACAGTTTTAGATGAATTTTTTTTTTTTTTACAGATGATCATATAAGTCATATCTAATAGTAGCTCATTGCAAATTGGAATTGAATCCGAATAACTTCTGCTTTGTGCAGGCACTTTTCATATGCCTCCTACTACCTTTTTTGTCGAAGTTATGGGGTATCCCATTTTATCAACTGCCAAACTATCTGAAAGATGGTGCAGCCTGTTTTCTGAACCATGGCACCATCTCAAGTGGTGAGCCATATTAGCTGCAGTTCACTTGTTTTGCAAGGAAATACAATTTGAATTAAACTGGGCACACACTGAGAAACATGGAAGTAAATATTTACAATTGTTAAGCTTTATTTTTTGCTTGTCCCCTCTGGTTTGGTTCTTATTCACAAGTCTCAAGCAGCTAAAAACTGTAAACCTGCTCGAACAATGAAGTAAATAGGTACACAAACACATTAAAAAGGTAATAATTTAAGTGTGGTTACTGTACTACGGAGGAATTGTGGTTATAGGGTATTATTAATCACGACCAACATTATCGCATGGGTTTATTGATGTACGTCCGCATTTGTTTTAAAAATCCTAAGTTGAGCTGAACTTTGGCAATTTACTTCCATACCATAAATGCTAGATCATGGTTGCAATTCATACATAACACAACTACAATCATCAAGTACCTTGTGGTAATATATCTTGAGAGGGAGGGAGAGAGAGAGAATGTGTGTGTGTGTGTGTGTGTGTGTGTGTTTGACATTCTTATTTACTGCATCCACACTTTGCTGTTCTTATTTACTGCATCCATAATATTTAGCATCACTTCATTGTAGAAGTAACCGATTTAATTTTTTGTATCTTGTGGGGACAGGATGCGATGGCGCACCTCTGCTACCTTTGTTGTTTGTTATTGTGAACATGTGTTTCAACATATCATTGCTGCATTTGCTGAAGATATCTTCCGCTGTAGTATCTTGTCTCGCATCCACAGTTTCAGGTACGCCGTTGTTGCATCCACCGAACTAACGTTCGTGTAATTTATATGGCCAATAAGTCTACTTCTCTGTTAGTTACAAAAAAAGAGAGACTATAGCAGCAGTTTAGCTCATTAGATGTTGATATGAAGGCAAAGATGCCTGCTATATCGAATTGGATATAAGCCTGATAAGTGAACTACTATGATCAAGAAAGCGGCGACAGATTGCCAATGAGATTTTGAAAATCTTTTGCAAGATTAATGAACTAGCACATAAGGCACAACGGATTGATAGAAGTCCAAAAGGTTGGGAAGGAGAGGTTGGTCACATCTGGTCAGCATGGAGCTGCCTTAAGCATTATAATCCTGAGGTACTTACATTGGACACAAAATACTTGGGTAAGGGTATGTGATACGCTTATGACTTTTTTAGTTGGATATTCAGCCAGGAAACATATTTAGTGTTCATTACTTCACCGTGGATGCATAAAATTCTCATAGTCGGGATGAATGGTACATGGGACCTATAAAACACATCTTTACCCTAGAAAATTACAAGTATATCATGCCTATTTTGCATCACTGCTGTGCCTTTGACAGGAGATTTGACAAATCCAACAAAAACATGTCCCTTACCCGACATCTGTATGCAAATCCACGTAGGCATGTAGCCTCCCACTGATCCATGGGTTTCTTCTGCATATTGCAAACAATTTCAATATCAGTACTTCCCACCACTGTATCTGTTGGACATTAGAGTAGTATTTCTCATCCCTCTGATGCGTTGTTTTCCTTTTGCATACTGCATTGCAGTGCCAATATCAGTGTTCCTGTTCACACTCCCACTACCCTACCTTGGTGTTGCATCCTCCCTGCCTCCAGGTTTCATTTCAGGAGCCGTGGTTCTCCTCTTGGGGATGCTTATTTATGCTTCAACGCCATTGTTGGGTCCCTCTGTTGCCCCTCAGCCATCATCTGTCGACTAAACAACTGATCACCATCGTGATCTCGTCCCATGTTCCATGCACGATAGCACTTCTCCAACAGAATGGTATTGATGTTGTTGTTGTTGTAGCAGCAGCTTTGTAATAGCTTTTCTTGCTTAGGTAATTCAAAAAAGCCCAAATGGGCATTTGTTGTTTGTTTGTTTTGGCTTAAATAAATGGCTCATAGACAATACCAATATTGTGCAAGCAATTCAATGGAAGGCCATGCAGCAATAGAAGGAACACAAGGAATTATGTACAATCATATATGAGTATTTTAAGGTAATTGGCTTTGTGCTCTCTCATCGATTATTGTCCTCTTTTATTTTTTTTTTTGGCTTTGGTCACTATCCTATTTGCAGTTAAGGAAAGGCTGTTGGCTGCTCACTACCAATCGCAGGGTATGTATGATATTTATTCTATTGTATGTTGCTACTGTATTTAAAATACATGGAAACAAAAAAGGTGAAGAAAGCCCATAATAGTAAATACATTTTCAATAATTTGTTTCTGTAAAGATTAGCGATAAGATTATAAAAAGTTTGCATGAATTTAATATATCCAGTAGCGAAGTTTATAAGGTGGACTTCCACAATAGATACAAGTTTTTTGTGTTTTGAAAATGTTCTATAGGATTGTAGCAGTATCAATGCTACAACAAAATGTATCTTCATATGTCTGCAACCGTTGTTACGAAGATATGCATACCTAATAGTCCAAAGGGCCTGTAAGTAAAAAGAGAGAAAATGAAGGTGACAATTGAAATCGTTTTTGGAGTGGTAAATTGTTGTTGCATTTTATTCTTTTACATTAGAGATATAAGTTAGGAAAAATAATATTCTAATTTGCTCATTTTCATTTTCCACCCCTATTGAAAACCAAACAAGATTTAAAGTCTGATTATTTTCTTTTTTTTTTTTCCTTTTCCCACTTTAAACACGAGCAATTTTTTTCATCTTCATTTTGTTTGTTCATCCTCGATAGGGGTATACTCATTCTAAATCCCAGTAGGATAATTAAAATTGTTATTTTGTTTAAATTCTTTTGTTAGGAGATTCTTCAAATTTTTTATTTTATTTTTTTACACCTATTAATAAATAAAGAAGAACAAAATGAACAATTGTAATGAGAGAAAAGTGAGAACCAAAATGAGGAAGGGCAAGTCTACACAAATGTTTGTGTGCACATATTCGGATTTTGATGTATTCGAAATCATCCGATATACTTGAAATCCTTATTATTTTAGAAACTTTGTATATATTGGACGATTTTAAATATATTTGTATCTGGATTGGAGTACATAATTTCACATATTTTTTCAAGGGCAAAATATCAAAAGATGACATTGACTAAAGCTAATTAGAAATACTTGGTACCCAGTATAAGAATTGCTAAAAAAACATGATAAGTACCTAAAATATTTATGTAAACATGATGAGCATGAGAAAATATATTAGCAGTGTCTCTGAAGCTATGACCACATAAATATACACATACATGAATATTGGATGCGACGAAAAGTCATTTTTTTTACAACACATCGAGGGATAAGACGAAATATTCGTATATAAAAAGATGAAGATGGTATATATATAATGTTTCAGTTGAATAAAGATGAGGTCGACCTATTTGTCGAGAACGGGACATGTGCCATTAGCAACATGTTAGTGAATTATGTTTAGTATGAGTTGTATGTCATTGCCGGTGATTTGTGGGAACAAAATTGATGGTGGCAATAATGTGCCATTTTCTGTTTTCACATTTATCACTAAAAAATTATATATATTTCTTAAATAATTATTTTTAACAAAAAAAATTATATTGAACATATAAAATAAAATATCACAATTTAAAAATAAATTACTAAATATAAAAAAAAGATGATTTTCATCTCAATATATGTGTAATTACCCAAAATATTATTAATTAAAAATAAAAACAAAATTGTACAGTCCGGTACCAGTATAGTTCGGAACAATCCGGAACAGTGTAAAACAATCCGATACGGTAATTAAAACGGTACAAAAGTAAGTTTGTACCCCAATAAAACCAAGACGGTACTAAACGTATTAGATCAATAACTTTGAGTTATAGATTGACATTACTAAATATTTTTTATTTAAATTTAAGAATCTGGTGCATAACTAGTAGTAGTTCTTTGTCCTCCAAAAGCACTCTGAACATGGTCTTCCCTGTTCTTTACATGTTCAATCCCCTCGTTCACCCCAATCAAACACAGAGTAATAAAATCAAACTAAATATTTTCTTATCATCTCACTCATATACAGTCGCAGATCTATTGAAGGCACAACGGAGTCACGTAATCCTCCAGTAGTTTTATTTTCTTCTTTTTTTATACGTATATTTTTAGAATAAAGTGAGTATTGTGTGCACACATACTATTAACAAAATTTAATATTAAAATTTCGAGTTCAAAGTTAATCTCGAAATATTTTTTTTAGTTGACAGTGATTTTTTAGATTTTTTTCAAAAATAAAATCTGAAAACTACGATCGAAAGAGATTTAAATGAGGGTGTCCGTCACTTTTTTAATATGACGGTGAAATTGTATTTTTACTTTTGTCAGCGCCGTATTAAAAAAATTGACCGACACCGCTTATTGAACCCCTTTTGATCGTGTTCTTTGAATTTTATTTTCAAAAAATTCTAAAACTTTACGTTTACTTAAAAAAATATTTCGAGATTAACCGCAAACTCAAAATTTAAAAATAAAATTTTGTTAACGTGTATGTGCATAGCACAAAAGAGGTGTTTTATTTAAAATTTAAAATGGTACTGTTTTTCTCACACAACACATACTCCATTCTCATATTTTTGACATGCGAACTAAATTTAAATTTACTCTTATTTTGTTGCAATGTAATTTCTGAATTTTTTTTAAAAATTTATTTTAAATAAGTAACTTTCCTATATAAAATTTTTGAATCCGTACACACACATAAATTACCAACTAAATTAATAAGTGTAAGATAATCCCTCTTTTCATCAAAAAACTCAACAAGACAATTTCTTCTTTAATCTCTTTTTTTAATTTTCTTCTACCATATAACACTTAAAATTATAAATAAGTCTACTAACACATTAAATTGTATATCGAGTAGTATATCATGCTTATATGACATGTCATTTTAAGTATAAGTTATAAAAATTGGTCCTATGAATTTTAATATGCGTTCAAATTTGTGGATATCACGTACGCATGATGTACAACATAATGGGTTAATAGCATTACTCTAAAATTGTTGGGTCTTTAGACTAAAAGTCCTCAGTGAACAATTTTTAATACCATCAATCCATGAAAATAAGTCTTTAACTCTTAAAGTCTATCGTATTAAATTTGACAAAAATATCCTTCCTATGACTCAATTTGCCTTAACTTATTTATTTTTAAATATATTTTGTGTATATTCAATATTTTTCACATTTGTTGTTTTGCCTTCAATTTTTTATAGATTATTAATCCGTTTCAATGACACAAATCCAAATAATACAAAATTATGTATAAAATATAAAAAAAAATTACTAAAAACGAAGAATAAACACAAGAAAATTATTTTTTTATTATTTTTGTCTTTTCTGAATTTTTTTTAAATTTGGTCTATTATTTATAATTTTTCTGAAACTTTTCATTGAGACTAACCGATAATCCAAAAAAATTGACGAAAAATAAAAAATAACACCACAATCATTTTTTTTGTTTCTATTCAATTTTTTTTAATTTGTTATTTTTACATTAATTTTTTACGCATATTAGTTTATCTTGACAATAGCAATCTAAAAAAAGTAAAATTATATTCAAAATTTAAAAACAATCAATAAATACGAAAAATAAATCCAAACAGATGTTATTTTGATTTATTTTTTGTCTTTTATGATTTGTTTTTAGCTTTTAAACGTAATTTTATATTTTTTTGAAATCTCTTGTTGAAATGAACTAATAACCATTAAAAAATTAACGCAAAACAAAAACTTAACAAAAAATTCAAATAAGGATAAAAAATAAGCAAATAACATAAATATTGCAAATAAATAAGTCGATTTTATTATTCAATTATTTTTTCATACTTAGGTGGTTTTTTTTGTAATTTTTTTGTTTTTTGTCAATTTTTTATGTATTATTGATTCATTTCAACGAAATATTTTTAGAAAAGTTATAAGTAATAATCTAAATTTGAAAAAATTAAGAAAAGATAAAAACAATTTTAAAAACTTAATATTTTTATACTTATTCGTCATCTTTAGTGAATTTTTTTAATTTTTAACATAATTTTATATTTTTTTAGATTCGTCTTATCGAGAAGGACCAATTATCTATAGAAATTTGAAGCCAAAAATAACAAATACAAAAAAAATTAAATACAGACAAAATATGCTTAAAAATAATAGAGTTAGAGCACATGGAGAGACAATGAAGATTATAAAATAGATAAAATTATCTATTAGAACAAAAACACAGATAAAGTTATCTGTTAAGGACATAAAGAATAAAAATACAAATAGTATTTCAAAACAACATATAATATTGTCTGTTAGAATTGTTATCAATGTCTTTATTTCTATTAACGACATGAAGATTACAACATATAACTTTATCTTATGAAAAAATTCAGAGAATAAATTATAATAAATAACCTTATATGTTTTGATTTATTATTATGTTTTTACTATACAAAGATGAAACTATAACAGATAATATTATCTGATAATCTGTTATACATAATTAAATAGGTTAATTTATAATATATAACATTATCTGTTTTTATATTATGTCAAAATACATAATACAAATTAAAATAGATAACCTTATCTGATGCTATCTTATGCAGAGATACAGAGAACAAGTTACGATAAATAAACTTACTTGTTTTAATTTATTTTTGTGTTTTTACTATCATGCAAAGATACAAAGATTAAACTATATCAAATAATATTATATGTTGATATGTTATACACAAATATATTGACAAATTTATAACTGATAATCTTATTTATTTTTATATTATGTCAAAATACATAGTACAAATTAGAATAGATAACCTTATTTGACATAATCTTATGCAAAGATACAGAGAACAAATTATAACAAATAACTTTATTTGTTTTGATTTATTATTTTGTTTTCACTATTATGCAGAGGATACATAGATGAAATTATAATAGATAACATTATCTGTTGATATATAATGCATAAATACATAGGCTAATTTAAAACATATAACATTATCTATTTTTATATTATGTTAAAATATAGAGTATAAATTAAAGCAGATAACCTTATCTGATGTCATCTTATGCAGAGATACAGAGAACAAATTATGACAGATAATCTTATCTATTTTGATTTATTATTGTGTTTTTACTATTACGCAAGGATACATAGATGAAACTACAACAAATAATATTATTTGTTAATATGTTATACACAATTACACACGACAATTTACAATAAATAACATTATATGTTTTTATATTATGTCAAAATACAAAGTACAAATTAGAACAGATAACATTATCTGATATTATTTTATGCAGAAATATAGAGAACAAATTACGACAGATAAGCTTATCTATTTTGATTTATTATTGTGTTTTCATTATCACGCAGAGATACAGAGATGAAATTACAATAAATAACATTATATATTGATATGTTATACATAAATATAGAGACCAATTTACAATTGATAACATTATTTATTTTTATATTATGTCAAAATATAGAGTACAAATTATGACAAATAACATTATTTGATTTTATCTTATGCAGTGATACAGAAAATAAATTACAACAAATAACATTATTTGTTTTGGTTTATTATTGTGTTTTTCGTATTATGTAGAGATACAGAGATAAAATTACAACAAATGACACTATCTGTTGATATGTTACGCATAAAATAGAAACTAATTTACAGTAGATAATATTATCTATTTTTTACTATTTTTTATAATTTTTTAACATAATTTTTTATTTTTTTTAATTTTTTTTATCGAGCGGAATCAATAATCAACAAATATTTGAGGCAAAATAAAAGTTACAAAAAATATTAGTGTACCAAAATATTATGAGGGCACAAATCATATTTTGACATATTTTTCATAATTTTTGATTTTTTTATTTTTCAGCATAATTTTTGATTTTTTAAAAAAAATTTATCTAGAGAAATTAATAATCAATAAAAATATGAAGCGAAATGAAAACTTAAAAAAGAAAAATTGGTGTGTCGAAAGGTCGTAAGGACACAAATCATATTTTGACTTATTTTTTATATTTTTAAAATTTTTAAACATAACTTTTATTTTTAAAATTTTTTTTATCGAGACGAACCAATAATTAATAAAAAACTGAGTCAAAATAAAAAGTTACAAAAATAATTGGTATACCAATAGGTTGTGAGGGCACAAACTATATTTTGACTTATTTTTCATATATTAATATCTTTTTAAATTTTGAACATAATTTTTTGTTTTTTTAAATTTATTATCGAGACAAATCAATAATCACTAAAAATCTGGGGCAAAATAAAAACTTACAAAAGAATTGATGTACCAAAAGTTTTTTGAGGTCACAAATCATATTTTAATATATTTTTCATATTTTTTAGAAAAAATTGAGCATAACTTTTTATTTTTTTAAAATTTTTTATCGAGACGACCAATAATCAATAAAAATTTGAGACAAAATAAAAAGTTATAAAAATAATTCGTGTACGAAAAGATCGTAAGGATACAAACAATGTTTTGATATTTTATTTTTATTTTTTTAATTTTTGAACATAATTTTTAATTTTTTTAAAATTTCTTATCGAGACGAACTATTAATTAATAAAAAATGAAGGTAAAATAAAAATTTACAAAAATAATTGGTGTACTAAAAGTTTTTGAGAGCATAAATTATATTTTATCTTATTTTTATATTTTTATATATTTTTAAATTTTAACATAATTTTTATTTTTTTTAAATTTCTTACCAATAACTAATAAAAAAATAGATGTAAATAAAAATTATAAAAAAATTAGTATATCAAAAGACAAAAAGGTAGCTAGAGTTAAGATTTAATAACTTTGCAATAAGAGAATTCACATCAGTCTCTCTTAAATTTATCTTCTCTATTTTGAAGAATAATTTTTCCAAATACGTTTTACATCAACTTCTCTTGATGTCCTTCCTATTTTATAAATGTTACAGTGATACCTTATATTTAAGGAGTCATTGTAGCATCTCTATTTATTGAATGAAAAATTAAAACTGGTAACTATTTACCATATTTAGAGAATCTGATGTATAAAACATATGAAAACGTGGTTCTTTAAAGTAAAAAAATAAAAAATTCTTTTTAATTTAATCCAAAAAATAAAAACAGTGATGTGGTTGCTCTAAAGATAATTTTATTAACTAAAAAACTTAATCTATTAATACTTTAAAAAAAATAAACTCTAATTATTAATATTTTTAAAATAATAAATCTTAACTCAATAAATAAATTAGCCATAATTTATTAAGTTAATTGGCCTTAGATTTGTACTTTTAATTAATTTTCCCAAAATTATATACCGTGCAAACGGGCCGTAAACGTGTTCTACCCTGCGCGATCCTTTTTTTTGGCTAGATACCCTGCGCGTTCCTTACACGTTCCCTGCCCTCGTCGACCCCGGGGAACAAAAAAAGGAAAACGAAAATCCCCTCTTGCCCTCCCCCCTTTCACTGACCAGAGGCTTCAAGAAAAATAGCAATGGTAGCTAATCATCTACCAGCAATCGCAACTCCAGCAGCTCTATCTGCTCTTAGGCTCTCTCTAATTCCAACTATCCAATTCTTATCATCACCGTCGGCGTTTTCATTTTCAACCCTTAGGAGGCTCTCTTCCTTTGCGCCGTCACATTCGCTACTACCCTTATCCCTCATAATACCCAATTCAACCCACTATTCGTCTTACGCCTTCAATCGGGTTCCAGCTATGGTGGGTCATCTTTGTCCCAAAGGCACAGGTCGGTATTTCCACCGCAACCCATAGTTTCTTAATAAAGCTTGATATACCTTTACCATTTTTCAGTACATATTATTACTGTTATATTTCATAATTTCTCACTCATGTCTGCTTACATTTTTTTCAATTTTGGTTCATGTTTATTTTCATACTTCTCGTGTTTTTATGAGACTTCCCCAACAAACCCCACCCCCCCAATTTTCAGTATCTTTATATCTTTTCTTATTTTGGATTTTTTTTTTTCTAATCTTGGTCATATTTATATTCGTACTTCTCAACTAATGAAAAAACATAAAATAATTTGCCAAAAAGGCATACAAGAATCACAAATTGTATAGTAGTACCCACTGTTACGACAAAAAATAATTTTTTCGAAACTCAGCCTTGCTCATTTTACAACGTGTTGTTAATTATTTTCTCGAACTGCATATGTATGAATTCTTTTGATGAGGATATGCACAAACAACTATATTTTTCAAATTTCGTAGAGAAAATGAGCTTGCAAGCTAGACTAATGTTAAGGTGCTTATTCTAAATTCACTTAGGGCCCGTTTGTTTGACCAGACTATATTTTCAGAAGTTGTCTTTGTACATGTTTTTTGGGTCTGGATTAGCATTGTAGAGAATGTTCTCTTTCAGCTTCATTTAGTGGTGGGACCAGCTCTGGAGGTAGCAGGGAAATACTGGTGCAGCATTTGCTTGTTAAAGAAGATGCCCTTGAACTTTTGGTGGAACTAATGAAACGAATTTCGCAAGGTTGGTATCTGAATAGAGATGGTATTTATTTCATATTGTGTTATTATAACTAACGAGGATGAGTACAAAAACTAAATTTCACAATAACAGAAATCTCAATCTGTGGATTTTTTATATTTAAAATGCTTGTATGAATGTGCCTTTTTGCAATGGAAGTTTTTTTTGTTTTTTGGTTTAAATTTCTCTTCTCTGATTGTGTGATGTTACTGTTACATTAGGAGAGGATCTCGGTGAGTTGGCTGTGGAACACTCAATTTGTCCTTCCAAAGAAGAGGGGGGAATGCTTGGCTGGGTGAGAAAGGGTCAGATGGTATGCTGTTAAGATATACAACTGTTATTTCTATGATTGATAAGTTGTGTTCAATATGTTATTGTCTTTGAGATCTCAATTTTGAATTTTCATTGTCCTTTTTTTTCCCTTTTTCAAGCTTTTTGTTTTCCAAAAAATAATTTGTTTAAACAAATGTGGTTAAAACTTATAATAGAACTAGGCAATTAAAGAAATACAGATTTCTAAAATGATTTTTTGGGAGCTTTTAGAGAAGGTTCCTTTGCTCCACTTTGCTTTTTGACTGATGGTGCTTTTGTGGTGGAATGTCTCAGGTACCAGAGTTTGAGGAGGCTGCTTTTAACGCACCTGTAAATAAAGTAGTAAGATGCAAAACAAAATTTGGATGGCATTTGTTGCAGGTCCTTTCTGAGAGGTAGTCTCTGGAACGTCTCCAAAGTTGAAGTATCCTGCTTGATAATAGTACACAGGTGCTGACTTTCTGTGTATTTGTATGTCCGAAGGGAAGAAGCAATACTTCAAGACATTCCGCCGGATGAACTGCACGAAAAAATGCGAGATCCATGTTTCATTGAAGAGGCTCAACTGATTGATGTTCGAGAACCTGAAGAAGTGTATGCTGCTGTTTATATTTTGTTGATTTTTAGTAACTAGAATTTTTAAGATCAGGCTTCTGCTTTTTGAGTTTTGTAAATTCCCAGTTTCACTACCTAAGCGTCTATACCCTCATTAGCATAGTGTGCAAGTTTCTGCTTGTTGAGTTTTGTGAATTTTGCAATTCTGCTTCTCAAGTGTCAACACGGTCGTCAGTGTTTTATGTGAATTTCATTATGTAAGTTTTTGCTGTCAATATGATACGCTTTTGACAAGTAAATATAGCTGAATAGGTAGAAAGTTGTTCAGGGAATCCAGATTTGTAGAATTTGGGCCACAGTTGACGTAACCTAAGAATCACAGAGACAGGCACATGATATTACACAGAAACGACACCGACACACTCTTACGTATATTTTGAGAAATACGGGTCAAGGAAAACATTTCGTAACATATCTCACCACCCCCTAGTGATTACAGTACTTGCTTGTATGTGGCTTGCTTATGGAGGACAGCTTGGCCATAGGTGGGTATGTCATAAATATCAAAGTTACACATATAACCAAAAGCTCAAGCTTTTGGATGAGATGTTGGTCAACAATTTCGGGATGCATAATCATCGAAGTTCGTATGTCTCTCTCTTTTGGAAAGGGTTAAAGTATGTGGCTTCTTTTCTTTTCCTCTTTTTTTTAAATTTTCTTTTCCTCTTGCTTTTATCCCTGATTGAAAAACAATTTTCTTTGACTTGTCTAATCTGTTATTTGTTAGGGTTTTGATTTTATACTGTTAATGCACAGATCACTTTCTTGTATGACAGGGCCCTGGCATCTTTGCCAGGTTTTCAGGTTCTCCCACTCCGTCAATTCGGGAGCTGGGGACCAGAAATTAATACAAAGTTTGATCCCCAGAAAGATACATATGTCCTGGTATGTAAACATGTTCTTACTCAGCACATAAGATTGTCGTTATTTGTCACTTAAGATGGCTTGCAGTCTCTCTTTGTTTTAGCAGTTCTTTTGCAATACGAGCTCCAACTACATTTTTGATTGCTTTTCAAAGCAGAGCTAGTCTTTCATGTAGGCTTAAATTTCAAATCTAATATGAGAAGCAAGATGAGTAGATGACCTTTCAATGTTCACTCTCACATGTAAATCATACATGTGACTATGTGAGTTACGGAGTGAGCTACGCTTTTCATCTCACACACATTTTGAAGCAGTTATAAACGTGACATTATATTTCATCATTTATGTTGATATTTTCATCTCATATATGGTCATGAATGTGACTGAATTAGTGAGTGAGCTACTCTTCCTCTGATCTCACATGCATTGTGAGGCAGTTATAAACATGACATGTTATATTTCATCGTTTATCTTGGGTATATTTTCTCTTTCATCTTGACATTTTCACTCCCTCATAAATAATCATGCATGTGACTGTCCGAGTTACCTACTCTTCTTTTTATCTCACATGCATTTTGAGTTTAGTTGCATGAAGCAGGAGCGGGATAGAAGGGGGAGCGTGAAAGGAACATGTCTATATGTCATAAAAATAATGTAACGTAGAATATATACTTCAAAAGTACAAACATTGTAAGCAGTAAAAATATGGGTCAAGTCCACCATATGTAAGAGATGGGCTAATGTTACAATATGTGGTTTTCTTTTCAAGATATCATCACTTGTGCTAGATAAATCCTGATTTTCTATACAAGGATTGTGCAAAAGCTCCTATCATTGTAAGGAGTAGGCTTCGTCTCGATGGGAGCAGGTTCCCGTCAAGTTCCTTAGTTGGGAGCGCCGGAACAGACTCCTTAGGTGAGAGTGGCACCACTTTAGGGGCTCTCTGCTACTAAGATTTTGAGGCAGTTATAAACATGAAATGCTGTTTCTTCTGGGATTTAATTTTTGAAAGTGACCTACTTGTTCAGTGTCCCTTCTTTTGTTCTATTCACATGGTTTTACTCTTGCCAAATCTCATTTTTCATCACATCTTCCGGACCGGGAAGATATCCCGAGTTTTTAGGCAGTGAATTTTCCACCTGACTGCAAATGATTTGGGGTTCCCAAACTAGGTGTCCTCTATTTTACTCTGCTCTGTTACCTGCCAAACCTGTTGATGTTTTGCGTGTCCGAATATCTTGTCAGGGTGGTTTCAGAACAAATTTCAAAAACACGTTTTTGAATTCTAAAATTTGTTCTGCTTGATAGAGTGTGTGTGTGTGTGTGTGTGAGAGAGAGAGAGAGAGAGAGAGAGAGAGAGAGGTTCATGATCAAGTTCGATGAGTACTTTTTCTTTCCACGTCTTGGATTATAGACGACACGAATAATGGGGTACTTGATATGGATACTAACATGACAAGTTTCAAAAATCAGTATTCAGCTGACATCAATACATCTACCTATGAAGTTTTTTATTTGATCTTCATCCACCTATGAAGTTGACACCACAATGTTCAATTTTCTTGAAACAGCCAATTTGAAATGTTAAATGAAATCACAGTAATTAGGTCGTTTGCTGTTTATATCAAGTGCAAATGGAAAGCTTGTAGGCTTTGTTTGGATGACAAGGATCGTGATCTCCTTAATCTGACATTTGGGTTCCTTCAAGAATTTAGACACATAATATGATTCTAGGTAACCTTGCCAAGTAGAAACGTTCCCACACACACTATGAGAATCTCATGTTCCTAGAGCATTCAAGAGATAGAAGGAAGACAGGCCTCCCATACTTAAAATTTTTTACCTTCTTCCAAGAGATATTTCTCGAGCATTCGAAACACTTCATAACAACAAAAAAATCTGTCGAATTCCTGGTACATGGTAATGGGGTCTCAGTTTTTGGTTCCTGCTAACGTAGCCTTACATGTTGCTTAAAGCTTTAAGTACTCATGGACAGCTTATAAGAGCTTAGGATTTCAAACGTCTCTGTTTGTACACCTGGAATCTGAAATTTATACTAAATAGTTGCTCCTTTGGTGACATTCTTTGTCGGGAGTACTAACAAGATTCTCTGTAAATGCAGTGTCATCATGGCATGCGGTCATTACAAGTCGCAAAGTGGTTGCAGACACAGGTAAAATCATTCGTGTTCGTTTTACTTAGAACTGGCATTCAGCAGTTGAACTCATTGTGTAAACTACAAGTAGAGAATTTATCTACCTTTTTTTTTTTCCCCTAGTCTTTGATACATTACAAGGTAACTTTTGGTTGAAATTGTTGTAAAAAATGGTACCCTCCCGGTAAGGATGACAAATAAAGTCACTTTTCCAGATCTGGAAAATCGACGATGCTTGAACCCCAGTTTTCATTTGAAATCTTGTCTCAGTATTTCTTTGGCTTTGAAATTTCAGGGTTTTAAGAGAGTATTCAACGTGTCCGGAGGAATTCATCAGTATGCTGTCAAAGTCGATCCTTCGGTTCCAACTTACTAAACTGGATTCTTTTTTGTTTGCACCGATAGAGTGTGTTTCATTTTCTGGGCTTTTCCCCAAGATATGTAGGAAGGGAATGTAACTTGTTCTTGATCTTGAAGTAGAGCAATTTGTTCAAGAGATATTTACTCACAAAAAGATGTAATTCTAAATTTTTGTCTATGGGTGCTGCCAACATGTGCCCTGGGAATATTTGTTTATGAGTAATTAATAATGTGGTTTGAATTAATGACAATGATAGATAAATATTTTTAACTTTCCAATACTACCATTTTCTTATAATTTAAAAATGATATTTTCTGCCCTTCAATTTACTACAGAACTCTTGTAATACTCATTGAGAGTTTTCATGAAAACATAAATAAAGATTATTGTTTGTTTATCTTCTATTATAGTTGTGTCATCAAATATATAAAATAGGATCTCACAAAATTCAACGAGCGGGGCAAACTGAGGCTACACGTAGTTTTTGTGACTTGATCGAATCATTCATTTTGTTGAACTTATTGAGTGGGTAATTCATGCACACAAAAAAAAAATCAAATAATGATGCGACCAAGAACATTCTTATGATTTATTTTTAAAAATATACTAGGAGTTAATTTTGTGTAAGTTTTCCGATTTTTCACATAAATAATGAAAGTACAATGATACTAATACATTATGTTGTACATTAAGTTATACATTATGTATACGTGGTATTTATTAATTTGAATACATATCAAAATTTATAAGATCTATTTTTATATTTTATACTTAAAATAATATGTCACGTAGATATAATATATTATTTAATATACAACTTTATATTTTAGTTAGATTTACTCGTAGTGAAAAAATAATAAAGGACTCCAATCAACAAATCAAGGAATGGACGATTGTTGGATTGCCGCCACTTTTGGGAAGACGACAACTGTTTGTCATCATATTACTTGGCTTAATTACAACTTGTTTCCTAAATTATCATACCTTTTCAAATTAATCCTTATATGCAAAAGTCTACGCTCGATCATCTTAAACTACGTAAACCTTTCAACTTGGACCTCCCCTTAATTTTATCCGCATAATAGGCGTAAAAGGAAAAGTGTTGGATACGCATTATTATGAAAAACGTACCACACTCTGTTTTTAACTCATTTGTTAATGATTAGACATCAATCTAGAAAGAGTTGTGCTTTTTCGGCTCTAATTCTTGAAAAAGTAAGTGATTTATCGCTTCTAGTAAACAAGTAGTACTAATGTCAAGTTTAGATATTCTCGGAGATCAAATGTAAGATTTTATAATTAGAAATGTTTGTTTAAGAAAAGTATAGTAGTTTAGGGAGGCAATACGTAATTAATCCGGACTAGTTTCTTCAATATAATCGAAAATGCCGTTTGTTTCCCGGGAAATCCTCTGGACCCACCCTTCTCTTGAGAAAAGACGAAAGAAAAAATTCAAACCCAATTTCAAACACTGACCCCACCCGTTTCCCCTACATTTCCTCACTATCAGTCCTCTCTCCACTTTCCCTCCACAATCCAACGCCCACCATCCTTGCATCCTCTCCCCCCCTCTCTCTGTCATGGATTTCTCTCTCTAAAAAAATCTTCCCGGCAGCCCCCCAGCAAAACCCCATTGCTACTTTTCCGAGCCCCCATCTCATGGGGAACTTCTGCTCCCGCAGCAAAGCGGACAACAATACAAGCACAGATAAAGTAGGATCAGAATCTCAAAGCGCCGAAAACGCCGCAGCTGCGGTGGGTCCCTCTCCGTCAACAACCCCACCGAGAACAACCACGCCACCATCCGCCTCCCCAAACCCTTCCTCCAAAAAGCCTGCCAAAACTGCCCCCATTGGCCCGGTTTTGGGCCGCCCTATGGAAGACATTCGGTCGACCTACACGATAGGGAAGGAGCTTGGGAGGGGTCAATTTGGGGTAACCCATTTGTGCACCGAAAAGTCGACGGGCGACCAATTTGCTTGCAAAACCATAGCCAAGAGGAAGTTGGTGAACAAGGAAGATATAGAGGATGTGAAGAGGGAAGTCCAGATTATGCACCATTTGGCTGGTACTTTTTCTGGGTTTATTCGTCTTCTACGTATATGTTTTGAAAATTTTCTCGTTAAATCGCGGGAGGAAGTTATGATTACCATAAAAATGTTATCATGTCTTATGTGCCCTTCTGGGGCAATTTATACCTGGCTTTATATTGTCTTCAATTGGCCCTCTTAGTGGACGATGAAATTATGTTTTGGTTTATATTATGCTTTGTTTCGGTTTAAATACCATAAAAATTTGATGTTATGCAGTTTTATAGTTAGTTTACGAATTTTATGTTAATCTGTTATGCATTTTAAAGGTTTGATTTGTTACGTAATTTTTTGGTTCATTTGTTATGATTTTTTATGTTGTTTGTTACTTATTGTTTTGTTTTGGTGTACTTATGAATAATTGTGTATGGTATGTACCAAAATGTTACGTTTTATTTTGGTTAATTACAAAAATCTTTGGTATTAATCCTAATAATTTTGATCAACACAAATTTTGGTTAAAGTTGTACCATAGGCTCTCCTTCTCCTAAATTGCGTGAGTTGAATTTTCAACTTGCTTCATCAATTTTTTTTCCAAGATGTTTTCTATTTATAGTTATTAGTCTTTTTTTTTCTTTGGGGAATGTCTCCAATTGGTAGTCCTATTTGGAAAGTGAAAGCATAAACATATCTAGCTGCTGCTTATCTAATTTTCGCTCAGCATGTTAAGGATCAAACTTTTGTTTCGCTTGCTATGAAAAGGAAACAAGTCAATTTTTTTTGGAAACATTTCATAAGTTATGTCAGATGATGTATGAAAAGTATCATGGTTAGATGTATTTAGTAATTAGGAGGTGTGTGGAAACAACTTAATGTCAATGCATATTTCATGGAATTTCAACTTGGTTCGGTGTGTTTCAATATGGGTCAGTTTTTGTTTCGTCTCCCTTTCTTTCTGGTAATGTGTATGTACTTGAGTTTTCATTTGGGAGTTGTGCTAATGTAAAATTTAGTACAGTAAATAGGAAGAGAATATAAAGAGGTTTTGTATGTGATGTTTCTCATTAGTTTTCTCCCGGCTGAAAAAATTTCCTGGCTCCGCTTCTGTTGATAGGGCAACCAAATATTGTGGAACTAAAGGGCGAATATGAGGACAAGCAATCTGTGCATTTGGTGATGGAGTTGTGTGCTGGAGGGGAGCTGTTTGATCGGATAATAGCAAAGGGGCATTACACGGAAAGGGCTGCTGCATCGCTGCTGAGGACTATTGTGCAGATTGTGCACACTTGCCATTCAATGGGGGTCATCCATCGAGATCTCAAGCCTGAGAACTTCCTTTTGTTGAACAAGGATGAGAATTCGCCTCTCAAAGCTACGGATTTTGGTCTTTCTGTCTTCTTCAAGGAAGGTTATAATCTTATTTTCCTTGCTTTTCTGTTACATTCTTCCTATGACCGAAAATGTGCATGTGAAGAAATATATAAAAACATGCTATGAGCGAACAATATCAGTGATTTTCCAATTCCAAATTTAGATGTGTACATGTTTCATGTTGGCCAATCATAACTGTGGAATTTAAGGATAATCTCTTGTAGTTTTCCGACGCATATGGTTGTCTTCAACATTAACTCAGTCTTGTTTTTTTTAGAAAGGCAGAAATGAGGCAACTTTTCTAGTAAATTTTTCGTTTTCCTGTTTACCCGTGTGAATACAATTTTTATCCTTCTAACAGTAAAAAAATTGTCAACCCTTATGACAGGAGACGTATTCAAAGATATCGTGGGTAGTGCATATTATATTGCCCCTGAAGTTTTGAAGAGAAGATATGGACCAGAAGTCGATATATGGAGTATTGGGGTCATGTTGTATATTCTTCTATGTGGAGTTCCTCCCTTCTGGGCAGGTCATTTTTCCTTCCCAGTGTTTTAACCCATGTGAATTTCTTTTTTAAAAAATAAGCTTAGAAGTTCAAATGCGTAGAATCTGTAGATAGATGAGATATTAGCAGAATATGGATAACTGATTGGTGGGAAAAAAATGACAGAATCGGAGCAAGGTATTTTCAACGCGATACTGCGCGCCAACGTCGATTTTTCGAGTGATCCTTGGCCTTCAATTTCTCCTGGAGCAAAGGATCTAGTGAGGAAGATGTTGAACTCGGACCCCAAGAACAGGCTCACAGCAAAACAAGTTCTTTGTAAGTACAATTGCATTTTGTGCGCTCTTGCTTCTATAATGTACCCCTGTTTGAAAAATGCATCATACATATCTTTTCTAAGTAAAGGTAATTGCTTATTCAGGTCATCCGTGGATTAAGGAGGACGGAGAAGCACCTGATACGCTACTTGACATTGCGGTTTTGGAGAGACTCAAACAGTTCAGAGCAATGAATAAGTTCAAGAAAGTTGCTCTTCGGGTATTTAAACCTTCTTCTCTTGCAAGCAAGTTGAAATGTTTTGTAGTTTGCATTGAATGTCTAATAATTCTTCTTCGTAAAACTGTAATGTTGACGGACCACATTGCATCAGTTTGATTAAGTAGATCATGAATATGTAACGAATGGACCTACTGAGTAAATTTTTGCCATGGGAACAACCAGTAGTCCCTGAATGGGAATTGGTTAATATGATCATAACCCTGCTAGGATGTTTTGTCCCTCCAATCCTCTTTTTATATGAGTTCCCTCAGGTTATAATTGGTTCAATGGAGGATAGATGGAATAATCATTCCAAAGGAATACCATTCTCACTTTCTGTTCACCAGATAAATGCGCGAAAAGCTTGTTCTAATGGGAATCATCATTCACCAAATTAAGATAACGTCATCCATTAGGTATCCAAGGAATAATATTCCATTCCTTCCTCATTTCTGGCTGAGATGAAGCACCCCTAAATCACTTTCTACTCCGTGAGGCATCATTATAGAACACGAGAATATTCATCAGTTTATTACGTAATGGTATTCTTATGAACAGGGATATTTTGATCATGTATTGGAAACATTATAGATGGGAGTCTTTCTTTGTTCATTTTGGTCACGAATTCTCTCCTAGGTACCATTCTATTGTACATCTGGGACCTGTTCTAAAAAGGTCGAGGTATTTCGAATTCTTTGTTGATAAGAAAAAAGTAAGGGAAAATCTCTGAAATTATTTCAATATGTATGAATTTGAATGAGAGTTCCATTCTTGGGGCCAAGTCCTAAGAACAATCAAAGGTAGGAATGAGTGACTATTCCCCACCCTATCCATACCGAGGCCATTACAGTGTTCATTGCCTTTCGTATCCAACATCATTCTGGTGAACCAAACACAGCCTTATTTTTTGGTTTCTTGAAATGGGTATAGGTTATTGCTGGCTGCCTATCAGAAGAAGAAATCATGGGATTGAAACAGATGTTCAAAGGCATTGATACCGACAACAGTGGGACAATAACACTAGAGGAGCTGAAGCAAGGACTCGCCAAGCAAGGCACAAAATTGTCCGAATATGAAGTTAAACAGTTGATGGAAGCCGTAAGTTGCGTTTATATTATCAAAAGTCAAATATCTTGTTACCAAAACGGTAGGCTATGTTGTTCAATCTAATAATTTTATTGTCAGGCTGATGCGGATGGAAATGGGACGATAGACTATGACGAGTTCATTACAGCAACAATGCACTTGAACAGAATGGACAGAGAAGAACATCTTTACACTGCATTCCAATACTTTGACAAGGATAATAGCGGGTAGCTATAATATCGAGGACAATCTTTATTATCGACAAGAATAAACCAGCTTAATTTTGTTTCTTCAAAAAACCAATCTCAATATTTTAATGTTTGGTGCTAATCATATCCTTACAGGTACATTACCATTGAAGAACTAGAGCAAGCTCTCCGTGAGTTTGGAATGCACGATGGGAGGGACATAAAGGAAATCATTTCTGAAGTTGATGCCGATAATGTAAGCAACAAATCAATAATCTAAAAAAAAGAAAACTTGCAGTTTGCAGGAGGATCATAGGAGTCAGTTTTTTCCCCTACTGTTTTAGTTTTTATGAGAATTAGTTTAATATATGTATATGCTGCTACGTGATTCATGCACTTGATGAGGCATAATAATATGAAATGAACGTATGCAGGATGGACGAATAAACTATGATGAATTTGTGGCCATGATGAAAAAAGGCAACCCAGAAACAACGCAAAATCCCAAAAAACGACGCAATGTAGTTCTTTGATTCTGCGTTTCCAAGACAGCAAAAAAGAGTAAAGAGCGTTATCTTGGTCCTCGGTGCTTTAAATGACGGGACGGAGAATTTGTGAGAGCACATTTAAGAGCTTCATGACCCTGAAAAGTTCACTCTTTGTGTACATTACATCCTGCAATAAAAAGATTGGCAGGGGGTGTAGGTGAGAGGATATGGCTTCAAAATGAAATATGCAAGCTAAGTGTTAGAAGATTTCTGAGGTTCGGTGGTGTTGGGCTTGTAAGATGTTTGTCGTTGACATTTGAATCAGTTGTGGCATGCAAACCTCTAGGCATCAATGGTTTTTTTCTTAAATGTATAAATACTTAGAAATAGGATTATTAGCAGGAAATTATTGGATCGTGTTGTTATATTCTCTCTCCATGATTACTTGTCTCTTTAAACAACGTGCAACGACATAGTTTACAAATGATATAGGAGTTTTATCTCTGCTATGTGTACTTTTTTTCTTTTCACAATTGATAGTATTAGCATGTTATCGGTTAGTAAGTTACTATCAAAGACCAATACTTCTCCGTCAACTTGATCCTGAAACTTCTCTGATGGGCGCCGAGGACTTGTGCATTTTGAAGGGTGTTATCCTTGGGCTTTGTTTGGCTATAAAAAAAAAATTGGGTGATTTACACTGACTTCCCCTGAGTTTTGTGAAAAATATAATGCCCCCCCTCAGGTTTTCAAAATTATAATAGCCTCTCTTACTTTTCATATTATTATGCAGTTACGTCCCCTATCGTTAAAATCAGTTTAATATAATTAATTAGGTCATTAAATTTTCAAGTTTGAGATTTTTTTTGATAAAATAAATTGTAACATGATTTTTGTCACGTTGAAAATAACTTATGTTGAATTTTTGAAATTATTTTGAAGTCGAAATTCTCACAAAATTTTAAAATTTGTTTGAATTTCGATTTCAAAAAAATCTAAAAAATTTAAAATAAACTATTTCAAACATGATGTGAATTATGTTGAAGTTTATTTTGTCAAAAAAAATCTCAAACTTGAAATTTTAATAACTAAACTTACGATTTTTGATTGATTTTAATAATAAAAAAGTAACTGCATGATAGCTTAAAAAATAAAAGAAATTATAATAATTTCAAAAATTTCAAGGGACACTGTATTTGGTAGAAACCTCAGGGGAGATCAATGTAATTTACCCAAAAAAATTATATTTTGAGTGTTAGTGAATTTTGTATAACTATTTATTTAAATGTATGAACTACTATGTGAAATTATATATTTTTTGAAGGTGCAATGTCAACAGTGTAGAAGCATGAACTGAATAAAAATCGAACCTGTCTTGTAATTGGTTGGGTAAAGTTCGAGGTGTATAATGATCATCCCTTGATTCTTAATTTATTGAAATCATTCGGAAAAGTCATCAATTTTTTTTACAGTGGTCAGTTCTAACCCCTTGTTTGGCGTCGGTATTAGAAGGGTCCATAAGGATCCCCTTCTTCCATT